>JBBYHO010000018.1:300963-340586 GCA_038382025.1 Adansonia gregorii
ATTTTTTTGAATTTTACTTTTTTTATAATAATTATTAATCAATTTTTTTTTAAATTCTCTCATGAGAAATACATTAGGACTAATTATCAATTTATTTTTTAAAAATTTACAAATTTTTTGAAATTTTTTTATTTTTATTTTTTATAATAATTATCAATATATTTTTTTAAAATTTTTTCTTAAATAATTAGACAAAAATAATTTTATAAATTTAAAAAATATTTTTTAAATTTTATTATTTTTTATAATTAATTTTTAATTTTATTTTTTTATAATAATTATCAATTAATTTTTTTTAAAATTATTTCGACGAGAATGCTTTTGCATTATAAATTTAAAAAATACTGCTTTGAATCTTAGACTAAAAAATAATAAGGAGAGAGAAAAAATAGAAGTAAAAAGGGCTGCTAAAGTCCCTTAGTCTAGTCCGACCAACGGGACAAGGGAAATCCGCATTTCTCTTCTCCTTGAAACAAATTCAACGTACATTCCTTTTCCCTTCCCCTTCTCCTTCGCATTGGGGCAGTCAAAACCGAATTTTCCGAATTTCACTTTCCGTTTTTTTACCCCGAAAATGTCGATCCCGATCCTTCGACCGTTACCCAATGACTCATGGGATTGGATGCTTCCTGGCCCACCCAGTCGCAACAACTTCGGATCTGCCGATCTGAGCCCCTCTGGCCTTCTCGCTTTCGCCTCCGGCTCCTCCGTTTCCGTAGTTGACTCCCGCTCCCTCCAGTTGGTCGCCACCATTCCCCTTCCTCCTCCTTCCTCCTCTACCTCCGCCTCTTCTCCCTCCAGTCCCTCTTCCTCTCTTTCCCCCTTCGTCACTTCTGTACGGTGGACCCCGCTCCCTCTTGGCCGCGATCTTCTCTCCAGCGAACCTTCCTCTTCTCACCTTATCCTAGCCGCCGCTGACCGCCATGGCCGTATCTCTCTCCTTGATTTTCGCCTCCGTTCTCTCACCCTTTCCATTGATCCTCCCGATCCTTCCTCTAAATCTGGTATCCAGGACCTTTGTTGGGCGCAGGCCCGGCACGATTCTTTCCTCCTTGCTTCACTTTCTGGTCCTTCGTATCTCTCGCTTTACAACACTTCCTCTTCTCGATGCATCTTCAAATACGACGCTTCACCGGAACATCTATCCTGTATACGCCGCGACCCTTTTGACTCCCGCCATTTATGTGTCATCGGACTCAAAGGGTTTCTTCTTTCGATCAAAGTCTTGGGAGACAAAGAAGACGATATTGCCCTTAAGGAACTCCAGATTAGAACTGATTGTACCGAGTTGCTTAAGCTAGAAAAGGATGCTGCTGCTGCGGGCGGAAGTTCTTCTTCTCCCGTTTCTGCTGTTTTCCCGCTATATGCGGTGCGTTTGGCATTTTCGCCACATTGGAAACACGTCATTTACGTGACGTTTCCTAGGGAGCTGGTGGTTTTTGATTTGAAGTATGAAGCGACGCTTTTCTCTGCCGCATTGCCACGCGGGTGCGCCAAGTTTCTTGATGTATTGCCTGATCCGAATCAGCCGTTGGTTTATTGCTCCCACCTAGATGGGAAGATCAGCATCTGGCGAAGGAAAGAGTAAGCATTTTATATTTCCATCTTATTTCTGCAATATCTGGCCTCATTCAAATTTAAACTTGTCTGGATTGATTAGATCTTACAATGCACCATACTTTGCCTTATTTAGGGAATAAAAAATGTTATGTAACTAAATTAGGAATAAGGCCGGAGATGGTTTTGATGCGATGGAGGCTAGGCAATGTAAGATACTCGGAAAGACTTTGAAATATCCTTTCAATTTATGATAAATGAGAGATTCTTGGGTTCCTGCACATAAAATCTACCTCATAGGGTGAACTATGAATGTTTTATATCAACTTGTTGTCAACTTTGTATCCATTGGTGCGGTGATTCGAATCAATTTATTAGTTTGATATTTTGTCGAGCTAGAATCATATAAGCAACCAATTAAAGCTGTTGAATTCTTTTCCAAGGTGATATACTTTGTTGTCACAGCAAGTTGAAGCTTCAGATAATATTTTGACATTTTGTCACTTATCGTCTATAAATATTTCTGTTTTTTTGTTAATGGCGGGCCAAAAAAAAAAAGTCGATATTTAAATTCCAAAATTTTATGCCTTCAAGGGAATGCACTCATTTGGACATTATTACAGAGGGGAACAGATACATGTAATGTGCACAATGGAAGAGTTGATGCCATCAATTGGCAATTCTGTCCCTTCACCAGCAGTTCTTGCAGTCCTGATCAGCCAATCAGACTCAATACTACAAAATGTTAACAAGCTTTATTCGGATTCATCAAATGGTGCATCTGATGTGGATTTTGATAATCCCTTCGAATTTTGTGATGATACTTTTCTTGTTTCTAAGACACGTTTGGTATCCATTTCTGATGATGGCAAACTATGGAGCTGGATATTGACTGCTGAAGGGACTGGAGATATGCAGAAGGATGCTAGAAATTCTGGAAAAATTGCTGATGTCTCTGAAGATTCAGCTAATACGACCACCATATTGTCTACTAAAGATGGACTCGATTCAGAAGGCAGCAGGCAGCTGGACAACATAAGTGGTAGCAGAATTCAGCTGCCAAACTCTACCTTTGGCCTGGCGGATGTTACATTTAAGGTTTGCAAATAAATGCCTAACTTTCCAATAGGCATGCCAAAGTATTCCTTTTTCCCGTTGAATGTCTTGCAGTTCTTGCTTAAGACTGTAGCTTTGTCAATTGAACAAAGGGAAAGTTTGAAACTTAGTTCTCCTTTCCCCTTTAATCACCACCTTGCCCTGCCCTCCTATTTATGAACTTGCACTCATGCCTTTTCTTTCTCTCTCCAAACAAACATATAAGATGTTAACATTGTATATCTTACATTTCCTACTGTACATTTATATGAAGACTTAGTCCCCTTTAGACCTTATCTTATGCTGATTCAAATAAAAGGGAAAACAACTAGTAAAGTAGATTGCACAGTGATATTACTGCTTTGATAATGGAAGAGTTATTGCATTCTAAAATAGTTTTCGTCTTTCTTTCCTGATAACCAAAACCTCTTCCGTTAAATGACGAAATTTACAATTTAGGAACAGCTTACTATCTGATAAGTGGAAGATTAGGGAAATTGTTCAGCTAAAAGGCATTTTGAGCTGAAGGCTTGTGTAAAAAAATACTCTTCTTGGGCATTGTTCTGGGTGGGAAGCAATCAAGTTGCCTTCTCAATGCCAAAAGGAAATGCATGCATTAGCTCCATGGTAGTCCTGGCGTGATGGAAGCTCAGGCATGAACTTGAATTGTATAGACTCAACCAGTTCTTCCTGGGTCAATGGGCTTTTAGCTTTTGTAACATGTTTTTGACTCCTTCTGCATGAGTTCTAGATCAATGAGTCCAGTGGAATTGAAAGCAAGTGGGATAAGATGAAATGTCATAACATAAATTTATTGGCTGGGCTTGGATTCATGATGTTGGGCAGATATTGTGCTGAACTTGTATTGGATAAGAACATGATGTTAAAATATGGTGCTCTTCTGGCCTAACCCAGGTTATTGGTACTGTGTGCTGATAGTTATCAAGTTCAGCATTTAATTTAATATAAACCCTCCACCAATTGCTTACACAGTTGCTGCTGCATTATACTGAACTGTCAAATTTAGAAAGATCAAGACCCTTTTGTTCATGGTCAAAAGTTAAGTTTGGAAAATGGTGTCATGAGATCATGGTAACTATTGCATTGTAAGTTTCCAACATATTTGAAGTGTATGGAAGACATGAAATCCGTGGGAAATGGAAAGTGGTATTTGACCTGGAAGTTTATTGCTTACCAGATATTTTATGTGTTCTGATATGTAAATCATGGATTGCTTTGTCTAGTTAACATTTGTTGACATAACTGCCTCATCATATTCCTTGAGTTTCTTTCTATTATCAAGAATGGTTTAGGTGCCCAGATGGAAGCTTATAGCTTTCTCCCTGTTAACTGTTATTGAGAATGGAATGAAAAACAATTATTATTGGTGAACAACTTCTTTTTGTTTTGCCTGCCTACAAATTCTTTGGGTTATTCTTTATTTGTATTTATATGCCAAATCATTAGTGCAGATTAGCTTAGTTGGACAGCTTCAGCTTCTTTCTTCGACGGTGACCATGCTGGCAGTACCATCCCCTTCTTTAACAGCTACTTTGTCTCGTTAGTTCAATATCCTCACTCTAGATCCTGAATTTCCACTTCTGTTGAACTTTTAAAAGTTGATTAATCACATTTTTTTGTGCAAAGGTGGAGGAAATAATCCAGCGATAGCTGTTCCACTAGTTGCTTTGGGTAGTCAAAGTGGGACAATTGATGTCATTGATGTCTCTGCCAATGCTGTTGCCGCAAGTTTTTCAGTTCATAATAGTACAGTGAGGGGCTTACGATGGCTTGGTAATTCGAGACTTGTTTCATTTTCGTACACACAGGTAGCTTATCAAGTTTCCAAGAATCATGTTCATATGTTGCATTATAGTTAGCTTCGTTTCTTCATTCTCTGCAGGCCTTTCTTTCCTTTTGTTCAATATCATTGCTTTGTTTGGCGGTTTAATACTTAACAATACTTTTATCGACTCAGGTGAATGAGAAAACTGGAGGCTACATTAACAGGCTTGTTGTGACTTGTGTAAGGAGCGGGCTTAATAGAACTTTTCGGGCTTTACAAAAGCCGGAACGTGCACCTATAAGAGCTTTAAGGGCTTCTTCATCTGGAAGGTTTCCTTTACTCTGAAATTCTTGTATTGATTACTCAATTCATATCCTTTTTATTAATGCTACAAATATAATGCCAAAATTATTCCTTCAATATGTCAAATTTCCCTTTCTTTCCGCGTGTAAAAAATGTATTATCTATAAGAAGTGTGCTCCTCTTAACTTACTAGCGTAAAGATAAATTACAAAATAAGAAGAAGAGAGGCTGTAACTTGGATAATGAACTCATATTTCATGCTTCTATTATGCATTGCAATTTGTGGATGATTGTTGTTTAATAATTATCATTGTCTTAGAAATAGTTAATGCAACCAACATCAACTGCTATGGTGTAATATATTTTGATTTGAAACTTGAGACTTGTAAATTTGCTCTTTTATGTGTGATCAGATCCTAGGTGTTGTAATGCATGATAGAGTTGGGAATTCAGTAAGATGTGGAAGTCAAATGAAACTGCAGTTGTACAGAAAGTTTTGCAATGAAGGCTACTAGAAAATTTTAGCATATACTTTGTAACATCAAACTTTGATTATAGAGAATGGAGGCCGTTGGTTTGGGTGGGTGATTAAGTATTGTGGTAGCCGAAGTTTCTCAGAAAGAATGGGATAAATATCATTGTCTAGTAGAAGGTGGACCGCCTCTGCCCACTGGTTTCCAAATTTCTTGTTTCTTGTGATGAAATATGTGATAACCTGGTTTCTGGAAAATGCAATTTTATGCATAGTTAGAGGTAGTCGATAATGTGATAATTATAATCATTTTATGATCAGACTTTAGACCCATATGGCTGACTTGTGGTGCTGATGTTTTTCGAATTCTGCTTCCTTCTTTGTCTAACCTGATCTGTCTCTGACTTCAGGAATATGTGGTAATATCTTGTTATTTTTAACCTTTTCAGGTATCTCCTGATTTTATTTCGTGATGCACCTGCTGAGGTTTGGGCTATGACAAAAAATCCATTTATGGTAATTATGATATTTCAAGTTTTTCTCATTTTGGCTTGTAGTTTTTCGATAATGGTTGCTAACAGCAAGCTTTTTCACTTCGCGATATACCTTTCTATATATACAACTGGAGATATTTTGACTTGATAACTGGCATTCTGATACTTCATCTTAGTAAAGGGTTAAACATTTTGTCATCTGATGTTATTTGTACCTTTAGTATTCATTAGGCTTCTGAAATGATGAGTATTGGTTCTGTTGCACAGAAATAAAGTAGCAAGAGTGGAGATAGAAGTTTTGTTATGGTCATTGTGGACGTTTTTGTGAGAATCACTTCAGGGTTTTATTTTAACTAGGAAATAGGGATATATTTGGAAATTTGCATTTATATTAGGATTTTATGGCTGATGTCTATAACACTTTGATGTGCTTTTTTTTTTCCTGGGTGACTTGAGTTTACGAAATATGGATATTCCCGTTTCTTCTATTTTCCCTCAATTTCCTCTTTTTCTTCCCTCCATCTCTAAGTTTTGCACTGATTTTTCTCTCTTCCCCCCCCCTTGAGACATCATTTATAAAACTCAAATGATGTGGTCACTTTGAAGGAGCTGGTAACCAAATGTGTAAATAAGAGTGATTTGCAAATTTCAGCCCTTTTTACCAAATGTGTAAATAAGGCGATGCTTTTTTTGAGCCCTTTCAGTGATCAGTGCTCCATCTAAATACATGGCTTTGCTTTAGTGATATGTAGAATATCCTGACATAGAAAAGAACTTGATGATATTTGTCATAATAGTGTCATTTACGATGTTTATCTTAGCCTAGAAGGAAGAAGGATGGCATCTTTTTGCTCACTTTATATCTCTCAGATAGTGGAATTGGGACTGAGTACATTGCATGAGCTTACAAAAGGAAGGCCAAAAAGATGAAATTTGTTTCATTTGCATATACAAGTGTCTTCGTATTGAAAATCAAGTGCTATAAATGAGTATTTGAATATTTAGATACTGTGGTAAGACGAAATGAAGGTCATAACTTACTATTGAATTAATGCCTTCCAAAATCTGTGATGTCTAAATCTTATAGGAATTCATAGAAGACCAAAATGGACTCTTTTTTGCACAACTCAAAGAATCATAATGAAACTCAATAATCGTTTGGAGTTTCATAGCTCCAGGACCACTTCATCAGTTCTTTGGTTTCTTATTGTTCTGCAGGTTTTATTTGTTCCTTTTCCTTAGTAAGACTTATTATTTGTGAAATTATTTCTTGGGTCTATTGTTAGTTCCTTTTGCTTTTCCATTTTGAGTTCCCTGGTCTGCTAATGATTTTTTCCCCTTGAGTTTTGATTATGGAAGGTTTCAATTTTAATTTTGCATCTTCATAGTTCAGTTTCCTTGAAAAAATATGTTGCCATTAGGCAAATTCAGTGCTTGTTTCTCTTTCATTAATTTTGTTTTAATTCTGATTTTTCTTTTGAAACTTGTATAAATCAACATGATATCTGTCCTAAATTTTTCTTGGTTAACAGTTTCTGAATTTTTATTTTAGATAATTATTATGCTTTATACTTCCATGTAGCTTAGATCATTAGCTCTTCCATTCACGGTAATGGAATGGACTCTTCCAACAGTTCCCCGACCAGTTCAAAATGGTCCTTCTAGGCAATCTTCACTATCCCTTAAAGAGAATAAAGCTGTGGCATCAGAAGAGGCAGCCTCATCCACAAAGGCATCTTCATCAGATTCAAGTGGGGTTCTTTTTTTTGGCATCACTTATTATATAGACCTCTGTCTCCCAGAAATGATTATCTTAGTATAACTTTAACTTTTATATGCAGAGGCAGGGAACTCAGATGGCTTGCAAGATGAGATTTCTGAGAGTTTTGCATTTGCTTTAGTTAATGGTGCACTTGGAGTCTTTGAGGTTCATGGCCGGAGGATCCGGGACTTCAGGTATAGTTTGTTACATGCTAAGTACCATATTATAGAACCAGGTTGAACCCACGTGCTACTATAAGATGTATATCCTTCTCTATTCTGGTTTATATATTAGCCATTTGTAATGCAGTTTGTCTTTACATCTGTATTCCATGAATATGAGTCCCTGTAGAAGTCTTGAATATATAGCTTTCAGTTTTAATGTGTTAGCTACCATGGTCATTGGCATTTGTTTGAGTGAACTTAATTGATCTGTTAAGCGATAAGATTTTGGTGATGGGACTGCCATAAACAGCTGTATTGGAGCTTGGACAAATTTGTATGTGCATGGCTGTTGATTTAACACTCTTAGTATGCACCACATGCACCAAACAAAGACTCCAAACTAAACAAATTTGGAGTCTTTGCGGTTGACTTAAGGTATAAATTGTTACATGCTGAGTACAATATTATAGAACCAGGTTGAACCCATGTGCTACTATGAGATGTGTATTCTTCTCTTTTCTGGTTTATATGTTAGCCATTTGTAATGCAGTTTGTCTTTACATCTGTACTCAATGAATATGAGTGAGTCCCTGTAGCAGTCTTGAGTATTTAGCATTCAGTTTAATGTGTTAGCTACTGTGGACATTGGCATTTGTTTGAGCGAACTTAATTGATCTGTTAAGCGATAAGATTTTGGTGATGGGACTGCCATCAACAGCTGTATTGGAGCTTGGACAAATTTGTATGTGCATGGCTGTTGATTTAACACTCTTAGTATGCACCACATGCGCCAAACAAAGACTCCAAACTAAACAAATTTGGAGTCTTTGTGGATCATGGCCGGAGGATCTGAGGCTAAAGGTATAATTTGTCACATGCTAAGTGCAATATTATAGAACCAGGTTGAACCCATGTGCTCCTATAAGATGTATATTCGTCTCTATTCTGGTTTATATGTTAGCCATTTGTCATGCAGTTTGTCTTTACATCTGTACTCCATGAATGTGTCCCTGTAGCAGTCTTGAATATATAGCATTCGGTTTTAATGTGTTAGCTACTGTGGACATTGGCATTTGTTTGAGCGAACTTAATTGATCTGTTAAGCGATAAGATTTTGGTGATGGGACTGCCATCAACAGCTTTATTGGAGCTTGGACAAATTTGTATGTGCATGGCTGTTGATTTAACACTCTTAGTACGCACCAAACACATGCATCCTTGTTTCCACTGCCACAATGCCAAGTCAGGCTTTTAAAGAAGTTGTCTTGGAACCTAAACATGTTGACAAGTAATCTTGTCATGTGTGATATTTTTGGTAATGTCCATAACGTGGAAGCTAAGATCCAATATTATGTTGAATGAAAATGATTACCTTTTCACCAAGTTTGTGTTAAAGTACTTACGGAAAAAGAGGGAGGGGAGGGGGCTCTTTGTTGTCAGTTTGCTGCCTGTGCAATTGATTTTTGGTAATTTGTGATATTTTTGGTAATGTCCATAACGTGGAAGCTAAGATTCAATATTATGTTGAATGAAAATGATTACCTTTTCATCATGTTTGTGTTAAAGTACTTACGGAAAAAAGGGGGGGGGGGAGGGGGGCTCTGTGTTGTCAGTTTGCTAGCTGTGCAATTGATTTTTCTTTTTGCTTAATGTTTCCTTCAATTTCTCTTATTTTTTGTACAGAAAATATCCAAGTTTAATCCATAAACATTTTGACTTATTTCTGATCATATTATTTGTATTTTCTTTGTTCTGTTCTGCATTTTTCATAAAATATAATCCATTTCCTCTCCCTTTTTGCTGGCACTAATAAGGATCCTTTGCCTGTCTCCCAGACCAAAATGGCCTTCTTCTTCATTTGTTTCATCTGACGGATTGATTACAGCTATGGCCTACCGCTTGCCTCATGTTGTATGTGTCATATTTAATTTATGGCATCCGATTGGCTATCTTGTTTCCTTGAAGATTTCTGTCATTGTTGATACCATTAATTTTTCAGGTCATGGGGGACAGGTCAGGTAACATAAGGTGGTGGGATGTCACTACTGGCCATTCTTCCTCTTTCAACACTTACAGAGAAGGAATTCGAAGAATAAAATTCTCACCCGTTGTTCCTGGAGACCGTAGTCGAGGGCGTATTGCCGTACTGTTTTATGACAATACATTTTCCGTGTTTGATCTTGTAAGTGTGAAAGTACATTTATCAGTTCTTCTTCCTTCCATTTATCTATCTTCTGCTATTATCTTGCTATACCTTAACAATTGATACATGTTATGTCTTTAAAGGTTGCTTTAACAATTGATACATGTTATGTCTTTAAAGGTTACTGGTGTGTTTTCCTAGCTATAAGAAAATTGGGTTCTTTTTCGCCCCAAGAACTGAGAAGTGACTACCATCTTTTATTTCCTATAGTTATATTTCATTTGTGAATCCTCTTTAGTCTCTGCCTTCATAAATTTGGAAGATAAATTAAAAATGTACGTTTAAGTGTTGCATCCTTTCTACATTTGTATTCAAAATTATGTACCAAGGGGTTGGAAGCCTCTTTTTTTGGTTTTTTTGCTAGTCATCTTTACAATTTGGGTCATTGCCTTCTCGCTAAGCATTGCATCCTTTATAGATTTATATTTAAAATTATGTACTGGAGGGTTGGATTTAGGCATCATTTGGATTTGGACTTGCATGCTAAATAAGTGTTGCATCCTTTCTAAATTTATATTTAAAATTCTGCCCTAGTGGGTTGAAGCTGCATTATATGGTTTTTGTTGCTAGATTTCTTTCTGACTGGGACCTTGAGTGGGACATGTTTTGTAAAATTATAGAAGTCTGACTTTGTTGGCTTAAATGGTTCTTTTCCGGCCCAGTGGACCTTTTGAAGGATATTTCTACATTTGAGCTTAATCTTTAATATCTGATATTTGCAGGATTCACCAGACCCACTAGCCAATTCTCTTTTACAACCTCAATTTCCTGGAACTCTTGTATTGGAATTGGATTGGTTGCACTTGCGGACCGACAAGAATGATCCGCTGGTTTTGTGCATGGCAGGAGCTGATAGTAGCTTTCGGCTTGTTGAGGTTAACATGTATGTGCGACAATTTTTTCTCAGTTCTCAAAATTTCCTTCTTTGCAGTTAGTCTCTGTATGACAGGATCCAAATAGGAACTCCATGTTTCGTATAAATTAGTATACTCAATTTTTTTTATAAAATTCGTTGGAGCTATAGAAGGGACTTTTTGTTTTCTTTATTAGAAAGAAAGCTGTGATAGGTTTGGAGTGGCTAGCAAGGAGACAGGGACAGGTTAGATGAGTGATGAAACAATCAGTGGTTAGTTTTGGAATGACATGGATAATGCTGCCAGTTAAGATATGATTCATATGAAGCTGATTGACTATGTACTTTAGTAACCTCGCTCTTGTTAATGCAGAAATGACAAAAAAATGGGCTCTGGAACACTGCCAAGAAATATAAGAGAGAGATTTCGGCCGATGCCTTTATGTTGTCCTGTATTACTTCCCACGCCCCATGCACTGGTAACAACTATTCTGCCATTTCATTCTGGTTTAGTAATCAATATTACTAGTATTCTTTAGTTTTTATATTTACTAGCTGCCAACTACTGAAGTTTCTTTTAACAGATGATGATATGTTAGACCAGTATTTAGCAGAGACATGTGCTGCATTAAAACACTAGTTGCCTTTTGAATATTGGTAAAATTGCTTTATCAGTCTGTATACATTGATGAAATATGCAACGTGCTCCTTTAGTTCTCTGATTTCTGACAACTCTTGATTGGAGAAAATTTGGAGTGTGAGGATTAAAGTGTTAAAAATTAGCATACAAAAGGGGCTACATTGCATGTTTCTTTAAGAGTAGATGGATTGATGGAGCACCTTTACCATAAATATTTAATTAAAATATGAAGCTATAAACAAAATTGTTAATTGTGATACATTGGAGTTGGCCCGACAATCCAGAAAAGGTTAAGGATATTTATTGAAATGGGCTACCGGCCTTGTCCTGCTTGTCAGAAGCTTCATTTTATTTGTTTGCTATCTTGAAGATTGAATAACCATTCAAAGAATTGCTTACAACTGACCCCTATTTTCTGGTGATTTTTGTTGTCACAGGCACTGCGGATGATCTTACAGTTGGGTGTAAAGCCCTCTTGGTTTAATACTTATGGTACAACTATAGATAAGAGGCCCCATTTCATTCCAGGAACTGCTTCATCTTCAGGGGACCTTCGCAGTTACCTAATTGGATTACCACCTGTTGGTGATTCTGTTGTGCCAGAATTGCTTCTAAAAGTATTGGAACCTTACCGGAAGGAAGGTAGGCTTTTGTAACCTATTTAGTGTTCTAATTATTCTATTGAAACATTTGAGTAGTTTTCCTTATCCTTTTCTGTTGTTTCATTGCTCAAGGCTGCATATTTGATGATGAAAGGGCTAGACTGTATGCTGCCATAGTAAATAAAGGTTGTGCTGCAAGGTTTGCCTTTGCGGCTGCTACATTTGGTGAGGTCTCAGAAGCACTTTTCTGGTTGCAGTTGCCTCGTGCTATTAACCACTTGATGAATAAATTGATAAATAAGTCTCCACAGAAAGCACCTATTTCAGTGCCAAATTCAGATCTCGATGACACATCTCTACTTCTTAGAATTACGTCAAAAGGGAAATCAACATCAGAAACTGGCCGGAGGGATGCATTGGTAAGTCTTTAGTGGTTTTAATGGTTTTATTAAAATAATTTAAAGGGTGAGAAGTACTGTCTAGGTTGGCAACTTTTGATGGCAAGATGTGTTTCTGGTTAGCAGAGTCAAGGTCAACTTAGATTAATGGCTTTTGAGCAAGATGACTTATGGGAAAGTGCTAATGAGCGTATCCCTTGGCATGAGAAATTGGAGGGAGAAGAAGCAATTCAGAACCGTGTACACGAGTGAGTTCCCTGTCTTATGTTATTTTATTGCTATTGTTAACAGTTGAACGATGAAATTGCTGCAATGTTTTTGTCAATGTAGAAGTTCTGAATTTATTTATGTTTATGTAGAACCTTGTTACTTTTGCAACTTCTCTTACTTCCAGAAGAGAACAGCAAAAAATTGTTTTTGACTACAAAAACCAATTTTACTTTTGAAAAAAATGTAAATAGAAAATGTGTGTTATACTTTTTGTTTGGAATGATTTTGTTGGAAACTTAGAATTTGAGTTTTGTTTCAATTATTTGTTCATTTGAATACTAAGTTATTATTTTGCTTTTAAATATTTTCTTTTATTTTCAGCAACTGTTTAAAAATATAAAAAGCAAAAGGGAAAAAAACAAAGTGGCAAAGCAACAACAATATGGAGCCTTTAATTTTCTTCAATAGTACTTTCTATGTTGCGGGTACATATGATGTTTAAAACTCTTTAGATATGTGGCATAGTTTTGGGGTTCACAAAATTTGTGGAAGCAAGGTTGCCAGAGTTTCCAGTCTTGATCTCCTATTATTCTTTATCTAACTACTGTCTTCTTTTTCAGCCGTTGTACTATTTTTTCTTAATTTCTTGCTAAATAGAATCGAGTTAGTTTCGGCAAGCTGTCCAATCTTTCCTCCAATGCTCCACTGAATGCACATTAATATGATCTCAAATTATGGTGCTGTGGGTTTAAGATTCTAAACATTATCAGCATCACAGTGGGAAAATTTTACTTGACATAAGAGGTACTGCTCTAGTTTTAAGCTTTTAGTTTGGTATCAGCTAAAGTTTCTTATTTTAGTAGCTGTTACTTAAACTGCTGTATTGGAATTGGGGGTCTGTTATTAAACAAAGACCTCTATCAAAGCAGAGATTAGAATAGTTTGTCCACTGTGGTAACTTTCTGAATTTAGTTAGGTGGTCAATATGTTTAAGTTGAAGGGTATAAGAGCTTCACTACACTTGATATTTATTATAGTAACTTTCTCTTTTGTTTTAATCTGATTGTGTGCAAGTTCTTGTATTCATTATGACATTGTTGTAGTCTTCTTACCATACTAATGTCTAACATCAAGGGAGTCGTAGTAACTTAAAGCCTGTGGCTGCCACTCCTTTTTTCTTGGGGGTAGATTTGGAGAAGTACCCAAGGTAGGGAGGGAGGGAGGGAGGGAGCGGTTGAATCATATGCTTAAATCATTCATTTGAAGAGTATTATTCGCTAGGCCAAATCTGTTTTTCTGTGGCTGCCTCACTGGTAATTATACTTAATATTTGGCATGAGCAGGCTTGTCACGGTTGGGAACTTGGAAGGTGCTGTCAGTTTATTGCTTTCTACTTCGCAAGAGAGTCCTTACTTCTACCCAAATGCTCTACGTGCAGTTGCTCTTTCTTCTGCAGTGTCAAGATCTCTGCTTGAGCTGGCAGTTAAGGTGATGTTAACTTTGAATTCCTTTTTCTAGATTAAAACATGTGATTTTTCTAAGTTTAACAATCTTGCATGTCTATTTTGGTATTCTTTCAAACTGTCCCGATGTATTTTGGGTGCCATTAACTGCTATATGATCTTCTAGGTTGTTGCTGCTAACATGGTCAGAACTGACCGGTCTCTATCTGGCACTCATCTTCTCTGTGCTGTTGGAAGGTATCAAGAAGCTTGTTCACAGGTTTGGTTCTGTTTTTTGAAAGAAATCCTTCTCTCTCTCTCTTTAATTTTTTTTTTTTTCAGTTTTCTGGGAGACGAACATCAAAATCCAACCCAATGCTTGTTTCTTTTCTTGTTTTGCATACAACAGAATCTCCACGATTCGTTTGTTGTATATTAGTCTTTGCTTATCCATGATTTTCCTTGTATGTGGGTATGCATTTACCTGTCTATATCTATATTTGAAGCTTGTAGCGGCTAGGGGTGCGAGTTGAAAAGCTTATGAATGAGTTTGATTTGTGCTCATTTGTGGTGTGTATCAGGCTAAATAAAACCTCTATGACTGACAAATTCAGGCTCATTTAATAAATAAGGGTTTGAGTGTATGTGAACTTGGCTCATTTGTCTTTAGTGACAAGCTTGATAAGCACTTCATAAGCAATCTCAACAAGAGCATGTTTATCCTTTTGAAGTAGACTGTTTTTGAGTGTCAATATTAATATCTTTAGTGCAAATCAAATATAAAATATTCTCATATTGTTTAGAAGTTTGATCAAGGAAGATGTTGAGCTTGACTAATTTATCCAAGCCAAGTTCAGAATGCCATTCTTGAGCTCAGTTTCTGTTTGAGTTTGGTAGTATTTAGTTGAGCTGTGCCTGAGCACGAGTGTTTGGCTTGTTTACACCCCTATTCATTATTGGTGCAACTTTTAAACCTTATGGCTCACTGTTGCTTTGTTGACCTCCTTTATTCTTAATTATGATTTCCTTTATTTTGAAGAAGTTTATGATAAGTCGATAATGGGAATTTAGTTTCAGAATTCAATGCCATTTTACTGTATATATAACTGTAAAAGAGCCTCCAAAATGCGAATTAAACAGTCTAGTTGGAGAAAAATTGTAACAAATATGAGCTAACAAACTCATGAAAACTCGTTTGTCTTCTGTTCTATGTATTCCCCAAATGAGTTGCGCAACTGAATAGATAAAAATTACATGTAAAGGAGAAGCAAATTATTGAATGATAATATCTGGTTGATTGAAGTTTCCTTTGGTTATGATGGTTATTCTTGTAATTTGGCCTGTTTCATGGCACTGGTTACTTAAGTTGGAAATATTCTTATAATTTGGAACCTGTTTCATGGCACTAATTACTTGAGTTTGGAAATATAATGATATCATTTCTCAACATTTCATAGAGCAGCTACTTGTTATTGCTTAATTCTTGTTGTGTATCTTTTGGCTGATAATTTTTTTGACCACATGTAGCTACAAGATGCTGGATGCTGGACTGATGCTGCTGCTTTAGCTGCAGCACATTTAAGGGGCTCTGATTATGCAAGGTTTCTGAATTTTTTTTCTTCAGTAAAAAAACATTTTAGATATTTCTGGCATTTAAAAATTCCTAGCATTAGCATTACGCCATTTCATTTCCATGGATATGCTGAAGTTTGCTATGTGACGACTTAACCGTTTGCCTCTTTCATTCCATGTAACATGCTTATTTGCCATGTTTAAGTCTAAGCCGATGAAAATTTGATTCCATGTTGTGGAGCAATCAATTTGATTTATTCCTTAACACACGTCAAAAGAGGCTCTGCCTTTAACCATGGTTAGGATACATTCATTTTACCACATTCTTATTTCAGGGTGTTACAAAGGTGGGCAGAGCATGTCCTTCATGCTGAACACAACATTTGGAGGTACAAGAATTTTTCTTATTGTTCTTCTAGTACTTCGTATCCATTGCAAAAATTTGCATTCTAAAGCTTAAGATGGTTCGATGCAGGGCTCTTATTTTATTTGTTGCAGCTGGGGCAATCCAGGAGGCGTTGGCAGCCCTCCGTGAGGCACAGCTGCCAGACACAGCTGCTATGTTCATACTGGCTTGCCGTGAAATTCACGCGGAATTCATCACAAATTTGGTAAATTCAGATGATGAATCAGGGTCATCAACCAATAATACACTGGTCGATTTGCCTGGTTTAAACCCTGCAAATGAAGATGTTATTGCAGTTGGGGAATATTTTGGAGAGTACCAAAGGAAATTGGTGCACCTATGCATGGACGCTCAACCATTTTCAGATTGAACAGGGCTGAGGGCAAAGTCGATTCATATGGTTCTATGATTTACGGTGAATTATTGTGGATATTTTGTTGGAAGAGTGAACCACCTGAGGGCTAGGAGAATGGGTCCTCTCTCGACCTTGTATTACAGTAAGGATCAAAGTACTCAAGCAACGTTTCGGAGTTTGCACACCAATTTATTTTGCGGCAGAACCATTGCTGATTTAGCGTTAAGGCTGATGGCGAAGCTGGCTGTTGTAGAAAACGTCAAATATGTTGTAGATATACAAAATTTTACTAAAACTTCATCCCAGAGAATTTGGTTTTAGGAATGGGCAGTGGCTGCCCTTCACGGATGAAATTTGTTGGCTGTGGAAGACATTCGTCGACTCGTATTCTTGATGGTAGTTGCTCGTCGTGGCATTATCACAAAGATAAACTGGATACCGATCAGTTTCATTGATTCGCACATTTTTTTTCTCCCTCACCAGTTTTGTACTTGACATTCTTTGAACAGTTTCGTTGATCAGTTTCATGCTGTTCTTGTTTTAGTAGAAATTGTTCCATACTTTTACCTATGTCTCTATCAAATTTGATTCCACTTTCACTGGCATATTAGAAGATTTTATTCAAGTATTCAGAGCAATGAAATGCCTTAAAACCGAACTAGCTTCCAGCTATGCCAGAAGCCTCTCTCTAGTAAAATAGGTGCTTCCTTGAGGGAAATGCCACACTACTTTCCTTTTTGAGTAAAAGAAAGGTTTGTCTTCGATGCAAGAGTTGGAGAACATATATATGTATATATAGTGTATAATATTATCTGAGACCAATTTCATTAGGACGCAATCCGGTATTTAAGAAATCCAAATTCTAAATTTTAGAAAAGTGTAGTAAGCATTTAAGACATCTATAAGCAGAGTGATGCATAATGTACTAGGCATGTGACGTTTTATGAACAAAAGCAAGATCAGGAGTTACGTTTTGAGAGTTGGGCGTACTTCGTACCCCATTAAACACAAAGCTACATCCTCTTAAAGCTAAATATGGGCACTTTGAGTACATGAATGGTAAGTAGCATATAAGACGAAAATCGTCATCTCCTGGCTGCAAACATTATACATATCACATCCCCCACATGCTTAGGTCCCCAAATAACATCTCAATAAATGTGGGTACGAGTCTGTCAGCTAGCTTCTCTATCAGAGTAATGGAGGCTAAATTCATCTCCAACATTCCACAGGACAACACATTCTATTGGCCATATCGTAGCACTTATTGAAACAAGTTGAAGAGCATGACGAAATTGCTTAGGTTCCTGGGTACCTGTTTAGGCCACCAAGCCTTTTTTTTTTTTTGGTCAAAAGAATGCAGTGCAGCATGGACGAGAAGCTCATGCCTCATAAGAGCAGTTGATACCCAGCAACATCTTCCCTCACGTACAGAAGCACTAAGAAACTCCAGAATAATAAAACTGGCACAATATACTCAAAATTTGACCAAATACTTGGAACCTACATACTGGATAAAGATGCATTTAAATCTAGTAGAGAAAAAATGCCTTCAAGGTCTTGAGTATTCAATGAAAGAATCTCCTCCGACATCGAGCTGATCCAAGCTCCTCATACTCAGCCTTGGTGACACACATTGATTCAAATTCGGGACTGGATGCCAAAAGTGAACCCCCTCGCCACACACCTAAGATTGGACTGACAAACATCCCAAAGAACTTACAAATAGGAAGAAATGGCTTTCAAAGACGTAAAACATATTAAAACTCTATTGAAGGTGAAAGTTTACTCTTCTTGTGTCGTTATCTTGACGTGATAGTCATCTGGGACAAGAGGGCGGAGATCCTTTTGTCTGATTTTTAGCATAAAAATATTAGTGTTGGTCCCTCAAAATTGATACTAATACAGGCTAATGATGAAGTGATCAAGCTTACAGTCTTTCAGCAAACCTAGGAAACAATGTGCTTCCACCCGTCAATATTATGCTGTTCAAATGCAACATTTAAACACTTGTAAGTGGCATGAGCAAATTAAATTTGAAACTTTCAGATGCTTTATACAATTGTCCTTGAAGAATATAAAACCACCTTTGGTAAAGTACAGGATGAAGATAAGGATGGCAGGCGTTGACAGCTCGAACGATGCATTCTGCTAGTCCAGCCTCGTTCATTCCTGTAAAGAGAGGGGGTTTAAGTTGGCACTTTATGTTTATTGAAGTACTAGGGAAAAAACGAAAATCTTCACATTTCTTAAATCATCAGTCATGAATGCAACACATCATTTCCTCAAATGCTTTATTCTCTTATCTCATGCTTTTAAGAAATTAGACTACTGATTCTAGTGCCAAATTCCAATACTTCTACCTCCAAACACCAAACTACTATTTGAATATCTCTAAATTGATTCCCATATGAACTGGAAAACCGTAAAGATCACTTCACAATTAGCAAAGAAGAATATAATACACACCCAAATCTGCAGGTTGGAAGATCATCTCTGGAACAAGAAACCGTTCGTTTGTTAAGTCAAACTCCTGTACCAGGCAGCCAAGGCAATACTTTGAATATCATTTCAAAATGGGGCAGGCAAAATCACCAACTTAATAAGAAAGACAAAACACTACATTTTTAGTTAAATCCACTCTCTTCCTCTCCATTTTATCCATAACTTCCATCTGATCTGTTTCTTTCTTTGTTTCTACAGCTTCTGAAGGAGAGGCTCCATCTGTTAAAGCAAGATGCCGCTTCGCAGCTGCAGGGTCTTTGACATAGCCCTTTGTGTGACTAACACCATCAGGCAAGACATAAGTACACCTAAAAAGATTGCCTTTTCCATGCTTCCTGAAAAAGATTGTCTACACGATTTCAGAAAAAATATCTTGTTTCTTTCGAGTGTCTAAAGCACACATTGAAAGTAATAATAATAACTTGGGTTTCAAGAAAATACAAAGAAAACATATAGTATTTACCTTGCAATCTGGAGATCTCTTTCAACATCAAGAGAAACAAAGCAAAGCTTCTCTTTGACATCGTCCATGAGAAATGTCTCATCCATTACATTAATTGACCGGTATGAAACCAATTCCTTCAGGTAATTAGTCAGAGCTTTCCCACCCAAATCAATTCTCTTCACCGCATAATTCAACGTAAAGTTCTGAAAGACAGGCGCCGCATGCGTAAACGAGAACCCACAATCCACCACCAAACTACACTGCGCCTCGGAAACAAGCCCATCCGGACGACGGCTGGCTTCGTAAAGGTGGACGAGGGAAGGCGAATCGGCGACGAAGAGGGAGTTGAAGCCGAAGTCTTCGAAGACGAGTTCGTCGGTGGAGCGTTGGATGGAAGGGAGCGAAAAGAGGGGTTCGGTTAAGAGAAGCGAAGAAGAGGAAGGGGTAACGTGGAGGAGGGAGGTGAAGAGGTGGGACCAGATGTCGCGTTGGAGGTCGGGGTTAATTAGGTAGCCGCGGTCGATAGGGCGGCGAATGGCCGCGGAGGTTAGGTCTTCCGTTGTGGAGGAGAGGGTGGTGGTTGGATGGAGGAACTTCTTGGAGGCAAGAGGACGGTAGAGGCAGTTCGGGATTACGATGGCAGGATCTCGTTCGCCTCCTTGGCCGGCTTTAATCAGGCCACCACCGTTGTCGAGTACGACAACGTTCGACATTGCCGCAGGTGCGGGGGTTTAAAAGAGGAGATGGATTTAAGGAGATGCTAGAAAGGACACGGCAGCGGCCTTGGGTTTTTCGGGATATAAGGGAGAGAGAGGTTTAAGGAGATGCTGGTACTGTGCTGCTGGGCTTGAAGCGTTCACTTTTGTTGGAATACGGATCACCAGCCCGATTTACTCAACCAGATTAAAATTCATTTAAATAATATGATTATTTTTAAAAATTTAATATTTAATAAATTTAAATATTAATATTTATAATATTTTATTTATAAATAATTATTGATCAGATAAAATAAAATTTATTAATTTATATTACTTTTAAATTATTTTTTCGTATCATATTATATTTATATAAAATTAAATCAAAAGAAAATAAGATGGCTTTAACCAAATTCTAAAGCTAAAAATGTAAAAATCAATAAGTTGTTACAAAGGTTTTGTATTATGCATTTCTTTAGAATTTTTAATGTTTGTCAATTTATTATATCAATTATTTCACTTTTTTATTTTATATATATATATTATAAAAGTTTTTGTATATAGAAATTTCCTAAAATCAATAGTATAACTTTTGAGTTGAAATTCCAAGGGTTTTTTTTTTTTAATCGTGCATAAGATAAAGGAAGTTCGTCATTATTATATTTGTAGTTTGCTTGCTCTGAAAGTAAGAATGAAACTATTATAGGCATTGGATAGAGTGGTTTCTAAGTTTTAGTTGGTAAAATTTAATCAACCGAAGCTGCTTGTTGAAATCTACGCCAAGGAAAGGAATGGATAAAATGCTTGTGATGCCAGCAAAAAATAGGAAGCAGTCTAGAAACGGTTTAGAAATGACAAATAGGAAGCAGTCAAGATGGACCCCTGGCTGCCATTCTCACAAAAATTCGGCTTGAAACATGTCGGACCAGTTCAAAACGAGCTCCAAAGTTTGAAGCTGAAAGAAATGTTCTCCTTGAAAGTTTTTCTTCTCTTCCAACCAGCCAACATGCATCAACTAATTGTTATACTCTTTTAAAACATTCTGAATAAGAATGTAGATTGGATGTAGGCCACTGAAAAACGCTACAAAGCTTCTCCTTTTTGCATAACCGTAGGAAAATCGTGTAGAAAATCCAGAAATTATGACAACAAGCAATCAATCCATCCATTATATACTTATACTGAATAGTTTATCAAAGCTATATTTATTATATTCATTGCACCCTCTGATGCAGGTAACTCTGTAAATACATGCAAACAAAATGAAAGCAAAAAAACAAAAATTCCAAATATTTTGGCAAAGGAGGTTGTTATGATAGTGTAATAATCGGAAATATGTGAAGAACTACCGATTGATAAACCGAGTGGAATTCAGTAGGGTGGATAATAGTACCCTCCAGGCTGCCCCATGCCACTGAATTGTGGCATCCCGTAAGGCATCATTACTGGTTGTGCAACAGGGGCATAGTAACCGGAACTGGCGGTGATCTTGGCCAGACTCGCTTGGCCTTGCATTCCATCCCTTCCGTATTGATGCCATAGCTGCTGTTCCTGTACGAGCAACTGCTGCTTCCGCTCCATGTCTGCTATCTGAACGTAAGAAGGAGGCGGCACTGCAAGGGATGCAGCAAAAGGATCCTGATGTCCCACCGGTTGTACTGTCCCGTCAGGGGCAGGCAAAGCTAGCACTTGAGTAACAGTCTTGCCCAGGCCAGGCAACGCAACACTGCTTGCACTCCCACCACTTAGTTCAGTAGTGCTCACGTGCTGCCTGACAGCCCCCTGATCATACATGCCATTCAATAGCAATGGATCAAAACCACCTGCCAACTCAGCTTTCTGCTTTGACAAATTACTAGCCGACTCGACCAATGCCAATTCCCAATCTGCTTTACCAGTCTCAGCAGCTGGTGTTTGCCATGCAGAAGTCACCTCTGGCTCTCCATTCGAAGAAAATGCTTCCCATGAACCATTAGCATTCGAGGCAGGTGGTCCAGAGAATAAAGCCAAAGCCAATTTGTTCCCTTGCTCATCAGCTGAAACCGAATCATCCTTTAAATTCACCAGATCCTCTGTAACCTGTTGTGGCTGTGTCTTAGGTTGTTCAGGTTCAGATGGTGGAGGCGGGGTATAATTCTCTGGTGCAGGTAGTGCCTTTATTTCATTCATATTTTCTTCCGACTCCTCCTTAAGCGGTGGTTTCTCTTCCCTAATTCTCTCCGGACTCTTTCTCCCATTGGCCATTTCCTTCAAAAATCCTTCTAGCGTACCCAAAAGCTTATCGGTAATTCTCTGCACTTCAGGATACTCAGATGACCTAGCAATTCCCATGTCCTTACACCAACCATAAAACCCCACGAGCTCATCAATCATCTTTGCAGCACTAACATAAGCATCAAAACCCTTAACACAATCCGCATACTCCATCTCAGTAAATCTATCCAACAAAATCCCCAATGCTTCACATATCTCTACATAAAGCCTGAAACTCTCCCTCAAAATCTGATAAAGTGCAACAAGCACCAACCTGCTATTTTTTGCCATACCAGCTGGCCTACAACCCAAGACTCTATCAAGAATCCTCAACAACTGATTCAGCCTCCCTAGAACACTCTCTGGCCTCATTTCCTTCATTGGTGTCCCCTCTCTCCTCTGCTCTCTCCTGACGGAATCATTCATATCGCCATAAGACCTCGATCTCCTATCCATTCCACGATCATAATCATCTCTAAATTCTCCATAATCGCGCCTATTCCTCTCCTCAAACTTTTCCTCACCATCTCTCTTCTTCTTCTCAAAGACCGAAAATTCCACCTTCTCGTCAAGATACATAGCATAAAACCTAACAAAACCAGCATGATCCCACGAATTGGAATGCGCTTCATCCCTAAAATCGGACATGTTCAAAACCCTCATCCCTCTCCTAGTGGCAAACACAATCTCCTCTTCAAAACAAGGGTTCCCATCAACCAAAAGCCTATGAACAAGCATCAAAGACTTGAGTGCCACAATCCAATCACGGGTTTTACTCAATCTTTTCGAGACCGTGGCAATACAGGCACTAACATAACCTCTAGAATAAGAAGTCAGACTTATGATCTCCCTAAAATACTTCTCATCAGCAGGATCTTCATCGTGGGTCGTGGCTTTCACAACCAAAACTTCCAGTTCCGGTGCTATGTTTCCTGCCACTTTGGCTATGCTTATACTCGTTTGATCCTTCACAGCCCCGATCGCTTTACGAATCGTGCTTGACGCCATTGATAAAAGACTCTGCTTTCCTCTCTAATCTTGAAATCCTGTGCTTTATATATAAATAAAGAGAGAGATCAAATCTTTATGGTCCAAAAGGAAACATCAGCCCGAAAAAAAAAAAAAAACTGGGTTCTTCCTGATAGCAAATTATAAACTTCTTATTGTTGAAAATTTTCTTTCTAAAAAATATATAGTAATAGTACTAGCGAACATTTATCCTTCAAAATCGAAACTTCACAAAAAACTGAAATTGGGTTTCCCTTTTTTTCAGATATAGAAT
Source organism: Adansonia gregorii (assembly GCA_038382025.1). Lineage (NCBI taxonomy): Eukaryota > Viridiplantae > Streptophyta > Magnoliopsida > Malvales > Malvaceae > Adansonia > Adansonia gregorii. The sequence goes on from JBBYHO010000018.1 coordinate 324,461, forward strand.
CTTGATCTCGGAAAAAAAATGGGATTTATCTGCAGTTACCTTGCAAGACTTTCTTTGATCCCAAAGGTGGACAAAGGGAAGAACTCAGGAGGGAGATCTATGGAGTTTTTGACGGCGAAGATGGTGTCCGTACGGTCGGTGGAAACCAGATCCAAGAGACTTAACACTGACTAAATATATATTTACTTTTCTTCCCCTAGTTAGCGTAAACTTTAATCGCAAGAGTGAAGAATCTAAAGTTTCGTGATCGTCTCCATTTCTATAGCCCGTGTTTATAGTTAAGAAGATAGGAAAAAAGAGAGAGAAAAGGAGCGGGCAAAGATTTGCAAAAGCGCGTAATAGACGGCGAGATGCTTCGATTGAAGTACCAAATCACGACGTCTGACGAACATTCATATGTCTTTTAAGGTACATACAAAGTTGGGAACTAAGATTTTTTTCTTTTTGAGAGGTTTTTTGTTTTTATTTTTTTTATTCTTATGATTATCGCTAACAATTGTTGAAAGATTATTATTTTTACGTTATTATTCATAGTAATAATTGTTTTAAATTATGAATGATCAAATTTAAGATAATAATATTATTATAAATTTGTTTAATAGAATTTCTTCAAAATTTCAATAGACAAGAAGCAAAAAATAAAAATAAAAAAATTAATTTCTTTTAAACCCATTTGCAGTATAATTTTTAACTTTATAAAAAAATTTATGAAATTATTATATGTTTGTTTTTTGAAAACATATCTAAAAATATATATTATTTTATTAATATATTTCGAAATTTAAAATTCTATTAATGTAATTTTTTATTTAAAAATGATAACGAGCACGTTTACCGAAACTCATAAACTGAAAAAAAAATTTATTAGAAAAGAAAAAACGATAACCGGTTGAAATGATCAAATCATGAACAAACATTGGTTTTATCGTATTTTTCTGAATCAAAATTTAATAAAAAATAATTTAAATTTTATATTTAAATATTAAAATCTCATTGACTTCTTTCATTTATTATTATTATTATTATTATTATTATTATTATAGACTTTAATTTTGAGTCAGACATTAGAAATCTTATACAAAATAAAAGAATAAAACTATGTTTTATAAATCTCATTTAAAGGTTTTTTTTATTTATTATATTTTGAAATTGTAACTATGTTGTTATGTTAAAAAGATTATATCTATTTTCAAATGTAATAAAAATTAAATTTTAATTACTAAAAGTGAAAATGTCATTTATTTATATTTATTATCTTTATATATATATATATATCCAATATCCCATGATTTTTATAATTTTTATAATAAAAAAATTCAAAAAAATATATATATATATATAAATAAAAAAATTTAATTTTATTGCATAGGATGCCAAAAATCTTCAAGAAACAATTGAAAGTTGACTTTGGTGAAGAAAACTTTAACATGAAGGAAAGGCGGCAGACCTTTCTTCCTTATTATTATTCTTTTTATCTATTTGAAATTAATTATCATAATATTGTTACATTTTTTTTTTGTTTTACATATGTACTTTTTAAATTAAAAAATAAACAATAATAAATAATAGATAATAAATATTAAGTACTTAAAATATTGTATTAATATGTTTTTAATTTAATAATATTAAATAAAATTATATTAATATGATAAAAAATAATTAAAATATTTATTAATAAAATTAATAAAGTGATATTTAAGATATATATATATATATATATTAGTTTTTTTACATTTTCAATAACTTAACGGGTGTTAATACTGAATGCAGACACCGAAGTTCGGAACAAAAAAAAGAAAAGGCAAGAAGCAACTCCTCTGTTATTTTAACTGTGTCAGCGTTTCCCGAAGCGAGTAGGCTCAGCGACCATGTTCATCCTTCGAGTTCACTCGGTGGACACCGATCTACCTATCACCGCTACCGAAGAAATCGAGTTTTATACAGCCAGTTCCCGATCGAACCCTACCCCTAAATTCAGAGAAAGGAGAGGTGTCGTTCACCTCTATCGGAAGGCCTCCCAAAGCTCCCTCCCAAACCCTAGCTCTCGCTCCACTTCCCTCTTTGTCGTCGCCGTCCCCAACTATCTCTCTGCCGCCGATTTCATCAGATTTGTTGGTCCCCACCTCGATAATATCACCTACCTCCTTTTTATCTGGTATGTCTTCGTCGCCCTTTATCACGCTTTCTTTTGATCATTGGTGATTCTTGTTTCATGAATTTTTCTTTTGGAAAAAAAAAAAAGAAGAAAATTTTATCTTCAATGTAGAAGAAAAAAGTCAACTCTGTTGATTAATTGATAACCTAAATTCATGAGAAAAGGAGGAAAATTAAAAAAAAAAATTATTTTTCGTTAATGCTCTATGTTTTGGTTAATTAGGAATGATGGAATCGAGGATAGGTATAGCGTATTAATAGAGCTAGTTGATCTGTCAGCAGCTGATGCATTCTATTGTAGCTTAAATGGGAAGAGGTTTTCACCTGCTGAGGTTGGTAAGCTTTATCTCAAATTACTACATTTTGATCCTTTTTGAGTAATAATTTTGATTAATGAGTTGAAATTTTTAGGCCGAGTTATGTCATACCCTTTTTACGCATTCTGTGGAATACACGGAATTGGGTGAGATTGCAAGCACAACTCCTGCGGGATTCACTGAGTTGCCGACTTGCCCCATTTGTCTTGGTCAGTGATCAAGTGGAAATTATCATAATTATCTCGTGTCTTCACCTCCTTCTTATACTGTTATGTTATTATTTTTACTCTTTTTTTTTTAAAATTTTTTGGCGACAGAGAGACTGGACCCGGATACTAGTGGGATACTCAGTACATTTTGTGACCATTCATTTCAATGTTCTTGTACTTCGAAATGGACTTACTTGTCCTGCACAGTAAGCTAGTTTTTGGTTCCCTAGAACATTTTTGCACTTTGGATTGTCTTAGTGTCCGTTATTTTTTAGCATGATCCTAGAGAAGCTTACTTTTTTTTAATTTTTTTTTTGTATCGATTATTACCATTGCATCTATTTGTTTAAGACATATGTTCACTGAAATTGGTGTTGTTACAATTTTTGTCATATGGAGTAATGTTTTAATTAGTAGAATACGTGTTGATAGGTCTGTCGATTTTCCCAGCAGCAGGATGAAAAACCTGTCTGTTCTATTTGCGGATCAGTGGAGAATCTTTGGGTCTGCTTGATATGTGGTTTTATGGGGTGTGGAAGGTAACACATTATCAGTTGTTCCTCTCTTATCGTGTTCAAAAATTTTATCATTATCTAAGTGCAGTTTTAACTTCATTTATTTATTTGAATTTTTTTTTACATGCCTTCATGGTCTTATAGATTTCAACCCACTTTTTTGTGGGCTCTGCAGATATAAAGAAGCTCATGCTGTTAGACATTGGAAAGATACCCAGCATTGCTATTCCCTTGAGTTAAGATCACAGCAAATATGGGATTATGTGGGTGATGGTTATGTTCATCGATTAAATCATTCAAAAGCTGATGGCAAACCAGTTGAGATGAACCCTCGTTGTACGTCAATTGAAGGCACTTGTGGTCCTTGTTGCTATGGTGATGATTCTGGAATTAATGAGGCCATCTATAGCAGCAAAGTTGAAGCGGTATATTGCCTTATAAATAACTTCTGGGCGGGTTATTTTTCAATGATAAGTTGTGGGTATGTTAAACTAGCTGAACAGGAATCTTGAATCTGTCAATCTTTTAAGCTTAACAAGGTTCCCTTGGTAGAGTAAAACAATGTTTAGTATTATACTGATGCATATATGTCTTTGGCACCAATGGTTCTAATTTATTGGAACAAGCTTTATAATGGAGAGTTTTAAATCAAAGCATAGTATCATACTTTGTACCTTTGTTTTGAAACTTTGTGCCTTTAGTTTTAGATATAAAACAACTTAACTTTGCAATTCACATGCACCTGTGCCGACTTTGACATAAGTGCCAATGAAACAGGTTTTTGATGAGTACAGCCGACTTCTGGCTACTGAGTTGGAGAAACAAAGACAAGTAAGAATACCATTCTGATATTATTTTAATTTGCATCATTATGGATTACTTTCTCTAATCTTGTCCTACTGGTGCTATTGTGATTTTTACAGTATTAAGAACTATTATTTATATTCTGTTTTCACTCCCCCTCCGCCAGAATTATGAATCTATACTTGCGGAAGCCAAAAGCAAAAGAGAGAGTTCCATTGCTGAAGCGGTGGAGAAGGCTGTGACTTTCGAGATGCAGGACATCCAAAGTAAACTGGATAAGTACACAGAGGAAAAAAATGCTCTTGCTGAGGTGAATTAAAATGTTCTGAGCTAAAATTTCTGCGTGCACTCTTAACTTCGTGCAAAGCATTATCAGAGTTTTTTCTTTTATGACATCATCATTATCAGTTGCACAGTTTGTTGCATTTGTTACCATTCCACCTTTTTGGCTTTTTTGGTCGCAGATCAATCGCAATCTCATAAAAGACCAACAAGTTTGGCGTGAAAAGGTCAAAGAAATCGAACAAAGGTGCTCTATTTTCTACCCTGGAGCTATAGAAATAATTTTTTCTCTTGTTTTCTTGCCGTAGAGTGGGGAATTTTGTGTTGTCTATGCATAATACATGTTCACCAGTGCACCTGCAGCTCATTCTGTGTTCACCTATTATTTGAGAAATAGTTATTCCATCTCTTGCTTGCTCATATTTTGTCTCACACGTATTAGCTTTTGGCTTTTGTCTTATTTTCTTTTTCGGCTTCCAGATCTTACACGGTGTCTTTATTTTCCTTTTAGGGAAGCTTCTCAATCAAGGTTGATGGATGAGAAGATACTTGATCTGGAAGAGCAGGTTTCTTAACGACCCAAATTTATATGTTTATATGTAATTGCTTGGGATTACTGGCTTTGACAAGTAGTTTATCATGACAGATTCGCGATCTTAAAGTTTATATTGGAGCTCAGAAGACACTTATTGACATGACAGATTCAGATAGCATCAGGGGAGGAACAGTCTTGCCTGTCCCGTCAACACAATCTTCCTCAGGTAACACCAGGAGGCACAAGAAATCGGGTCGAAGGAGGAATTAGGTGAATGTGATTATCCTGAGAAAAAGCATTTAGAATAGTAATATATATATATATATATATTTTGTATAGTTGAATAATTTGTAGATATAGCAAAAGTTTCAGAAGATTTAGAGTAGTAAACATTTTCCTGCTGTTGAAAAATCAATTGCCAATGTCTCGAAATGTACCGAAAATTGTGGCGGCCTCGGGAAGTCATTTTACTTGGATTTTATATCAAGAATTTGTTTTAGATGTCTGAGTTGTTCTTGATTATTAACTGTGAAACAAAATAAAAGAAACACGTGGCATTGTTGAAGCCCTTACAAGCTTCGGCAAAAAAAGGTTAACCGATTCCAATTGAAGGCAGTGTTGGTGATTGAAAGAATATTTTTACCATTAATTTCTCTACTTATTAAGGAAAACCTTACGGGTGACAAAACTTTTTCATCAGCCTCTATCCTGTTTGTATGAGAGCATATCATCCACAAAATTGCATTACGATTGGAATGCGAAGTTCTTATTATAGATGGTGGGTTTTTACTTACAATTTTTTATTGGGATAATTACAAGATTATAATAAAAAAAAATTGAATTGTAAGATAGAAATGTTTATGAGTGGGAGGGTGGAATTTAGAAATGTTGAGGGGTCACCATGGCACGCTCTGTGGGAAAAACCGTTATACTCAAAAACCCATATTCCATACGAACACTAATATTATAGGTACTATAAGTTTTTAAGTTTTTGCTAGCATAGCACGGGATGCATACCCTCCGCCTATGGCTATTTTTAAGTTTCTTTTCATAGCAAAGTGACCTTAACAGAGGCCAGAGATAAGAGCTATAAATCTATAGTATTTATAATTTTTTTTTGAATTATGGTTTTTATGAGTAAATAACATAATTAATGAAAGTATAAAAAAAACTTAAAACAGTACCATATAAAATCAAGTAAAAATAATTGTCTTTCAATATCTTATACTATTTTTTTGATAAAAATTTTACTTATTTTAAATAAAAAATTGAGGATTTTTTCCAAAAAATATATATTTAATTTTTTAAATATATATATATATATATATTATTGTGTGTTTCTACTAAGAGTGTCAAAAAGTTTAAACCATTGATGAACGGTTCAAATAGCTTGAATTATGACCTAGAAAAATGGCAGTTTTGGCGAAGGCCCGATCTGAGTTGATTATAGGCAATAAGCTTAGTTCAATGCTTTATACTTCTGAGACTGGAAGATGGTAATGCTTCCTTATCTGGAAACCTTCGACACAAGGGGAGAGAGAGACATTCACTTCACGCCACGATTTCCTTATTCTGAAAATGATGCGACAAAATAACAGCGGAAATTCATTGGACAAATATGAGCTGATCACCATTTACCAGTTACCACCATGATGGTCCTTTTTGAAAACTTAAAAAGTATTTCTTGCTACATTCGTCAAATAATAATAATAATAATAATAAAGGTCTCTTCAAACCCCCCCAAAAAAAAAGCATGACTGCATGAGCGAGAATAAAAATAACCTACCTACTAACATATTTGTGCCCAACTAAAAAAAATGATATTAAATAATTTAAAAGTTTCTGAAAAGCAAAAGAAAATAACGAGAAAACAAACAGTCAGGGTTTCCTAGCTATTATAAACCAACACACATTTTGTCCCTGATTTCCTTTTTTCAAGTCTATATAGTCAGTCAGAACCACCTTGTCAATGCAACCCAACTCCCAAATTTACACCCAATCCAGAAGCATAATAATGGAATCAATTAACACTATGTGTCCGGCTGCAAAATGGATGATGTCATGCCATTTTAAATAAACCTATTATACTTGTGCAGCTTCCCCTCCGAAATCACATTTAACATGGAACCATTGGGGGTTGAGAGGGGGCATAGCATGGATGAGATACATACTTGGGTATCATTCTTCTAAAAGGCTTGCACATGGGCTAGTCACCGTTGGGGTGGTTCTGAACCAGTTGGACCAGAAGTGCTACTTGGTCCAGCACCATTTTCGACTGGAGGAGATGTGCCCCATTTTCCTTCAGACTCCAATGGCTCAACAATATGAACTCCACCATCTGTTAGTCCCAAAGCAAATTGGTTTGGGTCCGATGGATGTGCCGCAATGACAAGAGGATAAACTTTCAAGCTGTTCAAGGTGCATTGCTAGAAATGTCAAAAAAAAAAAAAAAAGCCAGACCTAACTAATTTTTAGCAATTAAATCAACTTGGGTGTAACTGTTTTAATAAATAGAAAAGGAAAAGGCACCTTGGGTTGGGAGGTAAATATGCAGCAGCACTTATTCGACATCTCAATCTCAGTGTTGAAGAAGTGAGAACACCCACACTTCCATCTTCAAAGCTCACATATATTGATTGGCTGTCGCAGGAGTATATTGCATGTGTGATGTGACCACTTGCTTCTCGAGGGACCCACTGTTTGAGAAAATATTTTCAACGTAATATTACTAACCTCAAATTAAATCCCTAATCACAACTAGCCAACTGTACTAGCGACAAAGCAATTTCTAAAAACCCAAAGTTGGAATTGTTGGCGAACTTCTCACTACATGCATCAAACTTGAAAGCAATTACCTTTTGAACTGTACTTGCCTTAAACATAGATTTTAAGCAATAATCCTTCTTTTAAAATATATACATATACAATAAAGCAAAATGAGCTCAGAAACCTGTTTTAGACATTCTAGTTTTGGTGCTTCAAATATAGCAATCTGTGATTCATGAACTGCAAGCAAATGTGTCTGATCTAGGTGAAATTGAACACGAGTATCCGCATGTGGAGATGCTGCTTGCCCATTTGGGATTTGCAGGAACTTACTAGCTTGTTTCTCCCATCCATCTGTGCTCCAGACACACAACTGCAGGGGAAAAATGGATGTGGAATACTTAGCAGACATTAATGGAGAGTTAATTCCAAACTGTTACCAAAAATCACTTTATTAGAAGGTAATTCCTATGAATTTCTATATATTTTTTTAAAAGGACATACAAATAACATAACATACTTTCACCAAACATAAATTCTGGAGCATCATTCCTTCCAACCGTTACCCTATGGTCCTTAACAAGATTAACTTAACAGAAACAAATTGCTACAAACTTGAGCTTTAAAACACGTAATTTTTTTAGAGTTGACTTTATCTAATTTACCATCTCAGAATATCAGTTATTTTAGCTTCCTCTCAGTGGGTTGTTAAACTGCTTTAGGATATAACAAACATGCACAGGACAAACACTGATATTTCTTACCTGACTGTCGGCTCCTGAAGAAACAAGAATGTTTAGAGTATGAGAGAAGGCAAGACCTGTTATTCTTTTCTGATGACCTTTTAACTTTGTTTTCACCTGTGAAAATAAAGCACACTGTTAATCTAACAATTTCCACTTATTTATCAACAGCCACCAAAGCCTTAGGTGAATTAAAAGGACCTCGTCCACCCGAACATTGTAAATTTGGATTGATGAGTCATCCATGCCTATGGCAATGATATTATTGTCCTGAGGATGAAATGCCAGAAAGGTAGCTGCTGGAGGTGGGGGCATAAATGTTGTCATTATCTGCATATTAAGAAAGCACAAAGATACAAACCAAATGTAAACCATGAAATCATATTTAGCAAACTAAAGATCCCCCCTCGCTCCCCCCCCCCCAACCAAAAAAAAAAAAAAAAAAAACCTCGTCATCAGTCAGTTTCAACCTAAAAACCCAGCTGAATAGCCTCAGCATTTAATCAAAATTCTTTAAGCTTCATGCTTACACTTTGAAAATTTATCCTTTGATATGGCCCATAGAAGTAGAAATTCAGAGCTTTCCATAAAATTGTAGTCATTCCAAAGAACGAATGTGAGAAAGGAGTACCTTAAATGTCATCATGTTGAATAGCGAGATTTTACCCCCGGAAGCTGACATGACATAAGAATCATTCTTTGAAAGTGCAAAGCATGGAACAGCATCTTCAGAATTTGTATCACTTATATCGTTAGTCATTAATATTCCACTTGCTGGCTGCCATAATTGTGGTGCTACACTAGTTGTGGCCTGCAACAGGCAAAATCTTAGTTATTAATGAGCGTAAAATAAAATTAAGAAATAAGAACCTGTAAAATAAAAAAAAAACATTAGAATACAAATTATGCAATCTTAGAACAGAGTTGTCAAAGAAATTTCAATACTTTTCCAGTTGAGTTGCGATCATTCTTCTGCCATTTCCAAAGCTTGTGTACGGCATTAGATGCTAAAGCCAATATGGCAATCCCAGAATTTGTATATATTAGCCTAGAAATCTGACGTCAAACACAAAAAATAAAATGATTGTCCTTGTTCTCAATAAATAAATATATATTATCACAATCTAGTCCTAGAATAAAATCACAACTATATACAATGTAAACTGCAAACTTTTCTACCGATAAATTTGGTCCCGAAAAGCATAATAGCTGTGTACCCAAACAGTAAGTGGAGGATAACATCTTACTGAATTATTCGTGAGCATAAGATTTTCACAAAAAGTGGAATTCCGGCACAATCAATTCCAAATTTAGAGACTGAGGCTTACTCTCATTGCCGTCAAACTATCAGGAAGCCTTAAGGAGCGGCACTGCGATGGTTCATTGATTTCTGTAAGTTTCCAGATCCTAGATTTTTCCACAGACTCAACTGCAATTCTGGGCTTTAAATCGGCCATACTTCGACCATCACTGATCTGTGGAGACCCAAAATGAAAAAGATCAGATAATAAGTTTTTCATGCATAAATTAGAATTTGTAAACATTAACGTTCACAAGATAATGAAAGTTTATGTATATAAATTTCTGCCAAAAGCATTTAGGTTACGTGATAGACAACTCACCATTCCAACCATAGTAGCTACTGGTGCAGCCCGATCAGACATGGTTGTTCCAATACTTGCATTGGTGGAGCCAAATGTACCAATATTTGGAGCCTGTCACATAAATCAGTCACTTCGAATATGTATTCTCACAGAATATGTATATACTTAAATGAATAATATAGTTGAATGTGTGAATGTGTGTGTGTGTGTGTATAATAATAATAATAAGCTTTTACCTTTACTACAGGAGCAGGAGGAACTCTAGAAGCATCAAATGAACGATTCTCCACTGTCTGTACCAACCTAATACCATCTGAATTTGCTAGAATTTTAACTCCATTATCATCAGTTGAAACAGCTAACAATGTTCCTTCCTTGTTAAATCTAATGCAAGGGGAAGGCTGCATTTTGTTATAAAAAGTACAGTTAGTAGATAGGGGTTAGAATTAGACAGCCTAACAAGGAGTGATGCATATGCTTATGTACCGGCAATCCACCATTTGCCGGGGCACTTGTTAATAGATTAAGATTGTCCATGTCCCAGAATTTGACAGTGAACTCATCACCAGCAGCTAAGAACCGATTCTTTGTGGTATCAAATTGAACAACACCCACAGAACGCTTCCCAAGACCAAAATATTTCCGCTTGACAGTTCCTTCACTTTCATTCCATTCCACCAAGAATGATTCCCCTTCCTTGTTAGTCCCGCATGAGAACAACCTATAAGTGGCCAATAAATTGAAAAGATAAGTATTACTGTTCTCGAATAGAAAGCAGAAGAAAAACCTCAAAAGAAGAAAGACCAAAATCAGAGAGTGCAAATATGACGTAAGAACCTTGTTCCATCGGCACTATATGCCATTGCTGTGGATGACTGGCCCGGTGCATTATAGTCAACTCTTGAACCCATATTATCATACAGCCATGCCTTTATTTTCCCATCAGTTGCTGTTGAGAAAATGAACTGAAAAGGGAAAACAAGACAGTAGAAAATGGAAATCTTTAAGCATAACAGCAATATAACATGCAACTTGCAGGATACCAAATTGCCAATGATTAAAATGTATAATTTAAAAATAGCACTCAGCAAAAGAGAGGTAAAAGAACTTCTTAATGAATGAGAGAGTCTTTAAAAGATGTTGTGGACTCTATAGAATATTTCAACTTAAAATATTTTTTCGCCCTGCTACATTATTTAATAGGACTTAAGCAGAAAAATGGTGGTCATTGGAAGTAAAGGTAGCTGCATTTACAAAGATACACAGCAGATCTCATGCTAGAAGTCAAAAAGAAAATTTTTTAGCATAAAGAGTTCCAGGAAACCGTAAGACAATCCACTCAAAAACAAGCAATAAGATATTAATCACCAATAAAAGGCTAAAAACAGACTCGGATTAAATATGAATTAAATGTCCAATGGTTGTGGTTTAACATTAAAGGTATAACCATCCACTGCTATACACTCCGTCTATTAAAAATTCTATAAATAGAAAGGTCAAAACTTTTGAACTTGGCTTCTTGAATGTAATATTTGCTTGTTTTGTAAATTAGAGGAAAATAGTTAAATACCTTTTTTAACTCAATTTGAAATAGAAAAGAAATCCAAACAAAGGAAAAAATGAGTGTCAATCTCCATGCCATTGTCTGTTACCTGAACATTTTCCTTGTGATGAGGACATATAGAATAGACAGGTGCTTCATGACCCTCAAAAGCATACTGCTTAGCTCCAGTAGCTGCATCCCAAACCTAAAAATACTAAACAGTTAGAAGTAAAATCAAACAGATGCAGTAAGATAAGAATAACAAGAAGACAAGCAACCTTAATAACCCGGTCGTCACCGCAAGTGACAACACACAACTGTTTGTTTGGATAAGAGAATGCCAGATCGTTAACACTCCCAGCATGAGCCTCAATCTAAAATAGAAAACAATACAATGAACATATTTAGGAGAAAGAAAGGCAGAAAATCAGCTTAAAACTTCTTACTGGACATAATGGAATTGACCAGTCATACAAACCTCTAGGTGGTTTCGTAGATCATCACCACCATGGTAGGAATATATGTGCACGATATGCTTGGAATAAGCAACACCTGAAAATACGGAGAATGTATCAAATCTAGCATTTAATTAGAATAATTTACTTCCTATGCACAGCCATAGACTATCAGAAATCCAATTGCTACAGCCCCAAGCATTACCAAAAAGAACTCCATCAGGACTCCAGACAACACGGTTGACTGCTACTGTATATTCTTTTGTCAGAGATGCCTGAATGAGAATCAGAAGGTTAACATTTGTGACTACATATTCAATAAATCTTGTTGGAGGTTAAAGAAAGCCAAACTTGCAGAGGCATTGAACACGCTGAAAGGTCCCAGACCTTAAAAGTTTTATGAGCTATCGTTTCACCAGTACCTACTTCCCACAATAAAATATCACCAATGTTTGTTCCCACTGAAATTATAAAATCAAGTATGGAAGGAAAAAAAACACACAATTAGAACACAGCATCAAAGGGAAGCGAAAACCAGAATATGAAAACATACTCAATTTACAGAAAATGATTCTGAGCAGGCATGAAATTTTTGTTCTTTACTCACCAAGAAGTAGATCAAAGGGAAGCGAAAACCAGAATGTGAAAACATACTCAATTTACAGAAAATGATTCTCAGCAGCCATGAAATTTTTGTTCTTTACTCACCAAGTAGTAGATCAAAGGGAAGTGAAAACCAGAATGTGAAAACATACTCAATTTACAGAAAATGATTCTCGGCAGGCATGAAATTTTTGTTCTTTACTCACCAAGAAGTAGAATTTGTTGCACTGGATGGAAATCCATGCTCTTGACTGCAGACCCTTGACTGAAAGTCCTAACAACAGTCTTTGGCAAGTCATCAGGAGAATAAGAACTCTGTCCATGGCTCTGGCCGGCATACGGAACAGGCAAAATATTTACAGGCAAATTATTGACCTGGTGGTAAAGTATAGCTGATTAGGTACCCATAATTTATTATACTGATTTCAAGAAAAGTTGGAAGGTTCCTGCTATGCTACAAGATGGAGCTCATCTCCTGGTTCCCGGTCAAAAGACTAGTGGCAGAAAAAGCCTTAAGGTGATAAAGCAAGACTACTAAAACTCACAAAACTGTCACAACTATATAAGCTGTACGGTGCCTTTTTTTCCCTCTCAAATTATAGGGGAAAACAAGATATGGTTTAAATGACAAGAAGGTAAAACTAACCATGAATTGCACTCAAAGACCAAGCAAATAAAAAATTTCATTCTGCTCCATCAACCATGCTCTATTACATTTCCCTGACTGCCTATCTTTCAGGTGAAAAGTGGGAAGCAACAATTTCAATTGCAATTATGACCAAAAAAGCCATAATACAAATAAATTTTCAAACTTAGTGAAAAAAAAAAGTTTATTTAAATCACATTCATCATGTGAATAAATTAATATCCACTAAATCTCAATAAATATGCATCACATATATCTCAGTCATACTTTGATACATATGAAAATATATATGCGTATCTTACACATCAGTTCACAAGGTAAATCTCATTATAAACAAGTACATATGTATGATTAGCATGTGATACCTCGTCTGGCATTCCAAAAGGCCTTGGTCTCTTCAAAACATGTTCAGAATCGGCTGACTGGTAGTCCAGAGCTGGGTTATTGGTTGGAGGAGTTCTAGGGCGTTTTAAGATTGCAGCTAACAAGAGAAACAAATATAGAAGGTAAAATAACAGTCCATCAAGACATGCATTTCATAAAACCTGTCTGATATCCTAAAATCTTCACGCTCTGGTGAATTCTCAATGTTAATTGGCCTTACATCTTAATAGCATATTAGCAAGAAATATACCGTTTCCTAACAGGTTTCATTCATCATGTATCTTGTCTGAGGCAACATAATTAATTCTAACATACAAATATAGCTTCACAACGTGCACATCCATACCCGCATGACTTATTTGGAACTTAGTAAAGCAGAAGTACTTTGAACACAATGAACAGATTCTGTAAATAACTACCAGCATTATTAGGTGCAGTAAGTCCTATTGGTCCTGCAGAAGCTGCAGGGTGAGGCACAGGAGTTGGGTTAGCCATCCATCCAGCAAGGAAGGGCTGTAAATATATGTATATGATGTCAAAAAGAAATATACACTCCAGAAACATCAAAAGTACTTATGACTTCTACAAACTTACACCAGGAGCACCCAGTGGAGGAAAACCCCCTGCCTTAGGAACAGCACTCATTAAAGGATTAGCGACAGGGGATGGAGCTCGTCCACCATTTGGTTGCCCACAATTGTGGTCCGCAAATAGTGTTTTTATGTCTGGGTTAGGTCTTGGATTCTTACAAAGCTGATGCTGCCAATTCAAACTACATTATAATAACAATAAAAATTGTTAGGAAGCTCAATAGAGGAAGGAATTAGTGAAGTTTATAATCTAGAAACAAGAATATGAGACCTTTGATTTATTAGAGTCCGCAGTCTTGAATTTTTCAGAGTAGGAAACTGAAGCTTATCACGGAAAAGGGGGTTAGCCTCTATTAACTTTTTTAATTCAGCAAGCATTATAGCCCTAGCAGATTTAGTGTCCCCATATTTTGACAGCTGCTCATTTTCTCTGCGTATTAACATAAGCCATATAATTGAACAAACTAACGAAATACAGACACAAAGATGCCAAAGTGCTGCCATGCTAGACAAGCATGCTATATTATTCATACCTAAAGTTCTCCAACGTCAACAGATGTGTAATTTCCTTAAAAAGTTCCTCATTAAATGCCGAAAACACTTTCAAGTCCTTAACTAAAATCTCCACAGCTTTACCACGATCCCGCCTGCATGTATTCAGTAAAAAAGGAAAAGAAAAAAAGATGAAAACACAATCATTTCCCCCTTTTTTAAACTAAATTAACCCGCAAGTAAGATAAACCAACTCACAAAAGGCTAACCAACTAACTAAACGACAGGATTAGAAGACACTCCAAACCTGACGAACTTTGGAAAAACCAGCTTACTTGTCAAGAGCTTCAAGGTATTTTTGTTTCCGAATCTCAAAAAAAATCTTCATTGAATATCGATTATCATCAACCTTTGTAAACCCTGAAAGATACTTCTCTACATCATCCCATTCCCCATTTGTCACCATATCCTCGAAATATCTCAAATTGAAGAAAAACCCCGACTCTTGCTCCAATCTATTAAATTTAAATTCATTAATCAACAAATGCACCAACAAAAAAGAGAAAAAAAAATTAACAAATTCATATAATTAACTTTAAAACAAAGGGAAAGAAAAAGAAAAGAGTGCAAATATTTAAAGCATACTTGTGAACAGTGTCTTTAAATTTCTCTTCATCAAGGAATTGAAGTATAAGGAACACAAGTTCTCTGCTAAGCGACGACATGATCGTAATTCTGTAAAAAGAAATCAACAGAACAGATAAAAGCAAAGAAATCTGACCTTCTCACAGATCAATTATGCTTATAAAAAACAAGAAAAAGAAAAAAGAAAACCCTAAAGAAATTACAGTCTCAGCTCAAAAACATTGAACAACTCAAAAATAATTATCCAAAAAAATTATTAAAAAAAAAAGAGAAACGATAACAAAAATTACCAGATTTGATTCCAAAGATCGAGAGAAATTTTTGGAGAAAGTGAAGAGAACGGCAGGTCTTTTCACTCCTTTCTCTCGAGTTTTTTTTTTTGTTTTAATGTTGCTTAGTTTCGTCTCTCTTCTCCTCGGTTGCGCTTTCTGGTTGAAGTATTTATAGAGAGGAGAAAAGGGTTAGGCATTTGAAAGACGAAAAAAAAAAGAATAAAGAAAAGCAAACAAACAAAAAGAAATATGCAAACAAATTAAAGTAAATAGCGTGATGAGAGCGAGACGACACGAGATGATGTGAGAATTGGAAATTAAAATCTCAATTGATAAGTACGCTTACTTACAAGGTGGTAATAAGTGATAAGCACTTTGGCTTATAAATTTTATAAGTAGGCTGGATTTGCGGGATTCTTAAGTATGTCATTTTCCAGACGATAATTAGGTTTTCTTGCTATTTATATCAAAAAATTGTTAATAAATGGATTAATTAAATTAATATTTATAATAATATTTTATATTAAATGAAATAGTTAATAATAAATTTAATTTATTACATAAAAA
>JBBYHO010000018.1:406058-419508 GCA_038382025.1 Adansonia gregorii
TTGCTTGAGAGTCCTGAATAGTGGACGCATGCTGCGTTCTAATTTTGATTGCTATCCAACAACCAAAAACTAGCTTTCAACTGGCAAACATTATAATACTTCTCTTTTTACAATATTAAATTAAAATTTATTAATAAAAAAATAAAATAAAACACCGTGAAACACTCATAGATGTAAGCGACATTGACATACATGAGTATTCTCAAGATCTATAAAAGAGTGAAGTTGAGATAGATAAAGCAATCCCCACCTCGATCTATTATCATCTCTATATTTAATAAATTGCTACATGTTAATTATAATGATAAGACTGTGACATATTTTTATATTTTTATATGGAATACATAATAAAATATTATTAAATATATTATTAGAATATTATTAAATATTTAAATATTTTATGAAATATTATTAAAATATTTTCAAATATTTTATGAATATTTTCATATATAATAATTATGAAATATTTTAAAATATTATTAAATGTTATGTAATATATCATTAAATATTATAAATGTAATTATTAAAAAATTTTAATATATTATTATATTATTATAAAAATATTCTAATATATTATTAATAAATTAAAAAATATTATTAAATATGCAATTTGATATTTTTAGTATTAATTTTTAAATATTTTTATATTTTAATATATTATTAATATTATTTTATTAAATATTAAAAAAATATTGTTAAATTTTTATATTGTTCAGCATATTATTAATATATTACTAGTATTAAATTTTTTAAGTACTATTATGTTTTAAATTTTAAATACTAAGTTATTATTTTTAAAAAGTTTTATTAAGATATTAATATATATTATTAACATTTAAATAGATTTCAAAATATTATTTTGATGTTATTAAATATTGTTAAAATTTAAATATATCATTAAAATTACTATTTACTTAAATCAATTGTAAAACAATTATTTTATATTTATTTTTTACGTATTCTTTAACATCATTTTAACGAACCAAATAATATAATAATATTCTTTCTTTATACCATTCACTTAATTAAACTCTACAATACCTATTCAACCCCTATGTTATTTTTTATAATTATTTTATTTTTTTTTATTTTATTTCAACAAATTAAATTATCGTAAGTTCGATATTCATTATTTATTACCTTATCTCTTCCTCTTCATAAACGCTTATTAACTTAAGCGGAGTATACTTCGAAGTATTGGCTCCCTTCTAACCTCATTTGTTATACAAATTTTTATATTTTGTCTTGCAAGCGTGATTGATTCCTCATTTATACATCATCAACGAATTTTTTTAACATAAGTATAAAAATATTAAAAATATTAAAATATTAATAAAACCCTAAATTATTTTTATTTTTTAAATAAATTCTATATTTTATCATATTTAAATAAGATTTATATTTTAATTTATATTTATATAAATTTTATGTTAAATAGAAGGTTGATTTATGCATAATTTCGAAGCTAGAAGGGGTTTTTTTTTTTTTATACAAGTTGGTTAACGATTTATTCGATAATAAATTAAAATTTAAAAATATAAAAAATTATTTAAATAAAAATAATAAAGCAGCGCGGTCGTAAAGTAAACGCTAATCAGATTCTTCTAGTTCATATAATTTAGGAAAGCCAAACTAAGAGAAAAATAAAATAATAAATAAATAATAAGAAAGCACCAAATTTCTTTCAACAGAGGAGCTCGCGATATTTTCCAGGTTGGTTCCCTTCATTATCATTCTTATATATTTTTCCCTTTTTGTTTTTTCCAGTGACAGTAATTTGATTTTCCCCTTATATTTTGTTATTGGGATTTCTTAAAAACGCTGTTCGTCACTTGGATTTGATTGTCGATCGTTTCGACCTCCCGACATTTTTCCTGATTTTGCTTTTCATCTTCTTCTAGAAATCTCAGTAAGTGAAATTCCAGGATTTTATTACCCTTTTTGTTGTTAGCTTACTTTTGAATATAACCATTTTTGCAGCTTTCTGCTGAAGTATCAGGAGAAGCAGGGTCCTGACTTCAAAATACGAACAAAGAAAAACAAAATGGTACCCATGATCTCTTTTTTGTTTAATTAATATATTTTTAAGGCATTTTGTTGTCAATTTAGTTTTTTTTTTTTATTTTACATGCATTTATGCAGGTATGGTTTGTTATTATTGTTCACTTTGAAAAGAAAGAGGAAAAATTTTGTGAGGATTTAGTAATTTTTTATTAATTGAATCTGATTGACACGTAAAGAAACTGAGATTTATGTTTCAGTTCGAGGAATTTGATGAATTGTGAAGGATATGATAGCTTAACAGGGACAATAAATGGTTTGTAAAAGGATGAACGTGCTTTGATTAAAAAAATTATTAGAGTTTTAGATCTAAAGTAGTCTTAGGTTTAGTATATAATGGTTGTTGAACTGGAGGTCTAGTACAAGGAGATTGAAAAAGGGGAAAGGCTGCATGGATGGGGGATGTGGCAATGGTGAATGAATCATGGAGTATGGCGTTGTGATTAATCTCAAGAAATACTCTTGGTTGCGATAAAGAGAAATGTTACTGAACTGTATAGTCCAGTAATGATATTTCCTTATTCGGTCAGGTGTTCACCATAAAGAAAGATCTACTTACAAGCTGGGCTTTTGAAGCCCATTTTTTGGGATAAGCTATTGATTTCATTTATCCAAAGAAGCAGAATGACTGCTACAAGAATTACAAGCTGCGAAGAGCTGGATAGTATTAAGAACATTGTATTTACAAAAAATAAAGAATAAAAAATTAATGGAAGATGTTCGGGGTGTTGTTCCAGCTTTGATAAAGTGCATTGTCAACTTGGTCCCTGGCAATACGACTTTAGCAGCAAATCTTTCCTCCAACAGTGTCCTCAATGCTGGCTAATATAGATGAATAGGTGCTGGCCTTCTTACCAAATAGCCTGTTTTTCCTTCCTGCCAACTGTAGTAATTTACTGCATTCAAGCTACCCTCAGGAGAACAGTAATTAGAGAACTACCTCTAAGCTTCTTTGAGTCCATCTGAACTCCAAATGCTAATCCCCCGCTTTCTGTCGATACCAGAGTTATGGAGAATTTTTTACCAAACTTCCGTGGAGAAAGGATAGGTGAAGAAGAGATGATCCCTTGCCTCCACTTCTATTCCTGCTTGCTATTGGAATCTCCCAGCCTTGCAACCTGTCAGCAGTGGGAAGCCTGTTCAGGATAGCCATCCAAGAGAGAGTGCTGGGGATATGGGAAGGGAATTAAATAAGCCTCTGCTAGTTCACTTTAGCTTACTTGTCTCTGATAACCTGACACGTATATGGTATTTGGTAACCCTCAAATTCGGAGCATCCCAGCCAATTAGCCAAATTCCTAAGCTGCAATAATTTTCTTAAACTCTAACTGGCAGTATGTTGAGACAGGAGCTTGCCAAAAGCTCCTTCTTTCTAGCACTGCTTTGGTTGATCCACCGGATTGTTTATTTCGGCTTGTTCAAAGAGCAAGTCGTGTTTATCATCTTCCAAAACTATGAATACATAACATCTTTCTTGGTTTGGTGGTGGCAACAAGTAGGCCTAGTGAGCTTAACTGCCTTGTGAACATAATGAGCCGGATTCTTAGATCATGAGTTTTATATATGTTGCTGAAAATATGTTTCTATCTACAATTAAGCCTCAAAGCAAAGAGCTCTCTTAAAAATATTTTCAGGAGCATTTTTGTATATTGAAACAACCTACTCCATTGTTTATAATTGGAAGAATCTGCGTTGAGTAACTCTAGTTATTCTTCTAGGCAAGCATTGAAAGAACTAATGTAATTAAATAAAATGAGATGTAAAAGCAAAATAATCATACTTAGTTTGTTTTGTTATCCAAAGTTATATATATGGAATACAAGAATTTACTGTCAATAGTCACTTCAGTTCAATTTGTTTTTTTAATGTGCAACTTCTAGCATTTGACTGTTATATTTAAGTTTAGCTTTCGAACTTTGGATTGATTGCCACAACTTTTATAGGCTATGTACATTCGTGTGAAGCGTAGCAAGACAACGTACTTTATCCAATGTGATCCTACTGAGACTACCCTGGGCATTAAGCAAAAGTTGCATACCCTCATTGATCAACCTGTTAATGATCAGCGTTTGATTCTATTGAATACTGGGGACATATTAGAGGATTCAAAAACTTTGGCAGATCAGAAGGTACAAGTTATATTCTCTTTTTCCTCCTCAACTTAAGTGGGAAATTTTTTATAGCTGCAGTTTGACATCTTACCAATGATTATTTGTATGAATCCTTAAAATTTTTTACGTTTAAGGTGCTCTGTTGTTTCAGGTAGAAAATGATGCTGTTGTGGCACTTACCTTGAGAAAAGGTTGTTTCTTGTTAGTAGTTTTCTTCTTTTTCAGTTTTCATTTCTATTAAATGTACCTTATTGTAAATATCATTTTAGGCTAATTAACATCCATTTATTATAATTCTGGTTATTTAGCTCAGGCGATTTGGATCAAAAGTAGAGGATTTTTTCGGAACTTTTTCTTGCCACAAGGCACAATCTATAATAGATATATAATTTTTAACTCGACTTTTATAAGATAGGTTGCCATTTGTTTATAAGGAAATACCTTGTGGAATTTGTTTGATAGGCTATAAATGACTATTTTGCATACAATGTTAAGCAACAAGTGAAGAAGCTTTTACTATCTGTGGTAGACTTGCAAACATACAATAGATTGCTTAGGTTACTTTTCTTTTTGGCAATGAGTCATGGAGGTTTTCTGCCCTTTAGTGAATGCTTATTGTGTGCTGAACCCGTAAACTTTTGTCTCTTCTTAATATGGGGCAGTATAGGTCCTCAAGTCGTGATGTCTTTTGGTTCCATTTATATTGTCAAATACATGAATGAAGTGGAATTTAGTTTATCTGGCATCTTCAGGAAGTAGTACCAAACCTCCCTTGAAGTTGTATCAACTTTTCAAAATCTTGTAAAACTTGTTTGAGTATCTTTTTCATTCTTGTAGATGCATGTTTGTGCATGCATATGACTACCTGGGCCGGTATCTTGTTAAAAGACATGTAACTCTTTTCCTTAAGTGACCTTTTCTCTCCTTAAACGTGATCATTCACTTTAGTAACTTTTTCGCACTTTATTTTATCTTCTTATTTTCTTTAACTTCTTCATGTTAATGTGCTTTATATCTTCTAGGCTGCGTCCTTTTTGTATTTGTTTTACCTGAAACTGGGAATATGATTGTGCATTATGATATCAAGTTCTGGTTATACTTGTGTCTACATTAAATTGGCCAATTGCTAACCCCAGATGACCATTGCTACTGTAGTTGAATATCCTTTTCATCATCCGTGTTGAGACCTCCAAGTAGCTCTATTGCAATGCATTTGAAATTAGCGAGTGTCATGTTTTGTCAAACTTTCGCTTAGGAGATGTTTTTAATGGTTGTTGCAGTCTTTAGTTGACAAGTCATGTTAATTCCAGTGAGACATAATTCAAAAATAGTCCAGCTTTCTAAGAAATATGACTGTAGGACTGGAATGGGCGGTTGTTAACTTGTGCTTTCGTTGTATAGTTTAGTAGAAAAGAAAAGGTGCATCCGTCTGCTATTTTTAGTCATGCCAAGAGAAGTTGGCATAGGAGGGATACGTTAGCAGCTGCAACGCGATGTTACAGCTGTTATTTTGAGGCTTCAGCTTTTTTCACCACCTTTATTTATTGCAATTGATTGTGATAGCAGACATAGCAATAAATGCGATGCAACTTAAATCGCATATGCAACCACAATTTAAATGACTATGTTGTAATCTTATAATCTGCGCATTTACTGTCTTAGAGTCTTTACCGTAGACTGTCATTGTTCTGCAAATATGCATGTCTGACTGCTTGTTTCAGCCAGCATCTTGACATGCTTCCTTTCTTGCATCCAGATGACAATGAGTTTGAGGATGTCAACATAGTACATCCAAACGATTTCTACCCGTCTCAGTGATGCAGATGGCTGAAATTGGTGAAACTACGGTCTGATCTGAAATAAGGATAAAGGAAAAGCTGGTAGAAAGGAAGATTTTAGCATTGCAGACAATATCGTGGTCGTGTTATTTCATTGTTGGCGATCTTTGTGCCATAAAAACGTAATTTTTACAGACATTAATTTAATGTGTTAAGCTTTGCTGGGTAAAAAACACATCGTGTATTAAGGGGGAAACTCGTCTTTTAACTCTTGAACATTTAGCATGAAGAATGAGACTTTTATGGTTCATATTTTCATTTGCATTCTTTTTTCATCTGAACGATGGATTCATACTCGAAAATAAATGTCAAATACGAGTATGTATCAAAGATAGGTATATTTAATTTTTTTAAAAGATTTTTTTATATATTCGAAGAATTATAATTGCATATTTATATTTAAATATATATTAAATACAACTTAAATATAAATATTTTACAAAAAAAAATAGAAAGGCCAAGTAACATAATTTCATAAAGTACAATCACAGATATGGATAAAAGTCTGGTTCATTTTTTTTTTTTGTTTCTTATTTTTAAAAATATTCATTGTTATGACGTAAGATTTATTGTATGAAAGTTATATTTGTGACTAAATAATGATCAAAGTGCATTGAAAATAATGAACTAAAAGGTAAATGAGGCGATTTATACCCTATTCACTCACAATTGATGTCCCAAAATCCAAACAAAAGAAGAAAAATAAACTTCACGTATAGCTTGAGATGTTGGGACGACAGAACATGTAAATTTAACACCGTTCAAACCCTATATTCTATTCATTCAATTTTGCTGATATAGCTCAAATTTTTTTTTCTCTTAAAAAACACAATTAAACAGTGGTGATCACAAAGTAGAGCTATTTTCAATTCAATGACAAAACTTGGTACAATGCATACAAGCTACACAAAAAATTTTCACTCTAGTTTTATTCTTTCTTGTGCAACTCCATTTTTGCTTCATTTGTCCAACGCGAAACACTCATATAAAAGCTAGAATGTACATGCATGTATAATCTAGAGAACCACGCATCAAAGAAGAACCGGAAAAAAAGCAAATGGTTTTTTTTCAGCAGTTGATGCCGCATCGTGTGGTGTCTGGTCCCTTGGTTTTCAACACAAATGGGTCGATCCTGACCCAAAGCAAGGAGAAGATTGAAGCCAACAGCACCGACCATATGACAACAATGGTGGGTGTCCTGTTTTGTCTTCCCATTAGACCTTTAAGGAATGGATAGAGATGGACAATAACCCAGAAGGAAAAGAAAAGCTTCCCGAAAAGAGGTCCCCAAGATTGGTAGCCGTTGTTAATGGCATCCGAGATGCCTGCGACGACTCCGACTAGGTTGATGATCAGGACAGTGGTTGGTGGGATAAGGAGGGTTGTCCATTTGAAGGTGTACAATTCTCCGAACTCTTCATCATCTGTTGCCTTGGATGTGACGGTGAAATTGGTGTCGATGCCGGCTAGAACCTTCAGCAGACCTTGGACAACAGCAAACAGATGTGCTGAAATACCACCAATGACCCAAAATTGCTCATTTCTCCACCATTCCTCGATGCTCACCCCACTCCACCTTAGCTCAAGAATGCCAGTTGCAAAGATTGAAAGAAACAAGGCAATGAAGAATAGACTTGCAAAGGTGCTTATCTGTCATACAAGACAATTAAGAAGAAGTCCAATTAGCAGACTAAAGTTCCTAGTTCTACCCTTAAATATGATGAAATGTTCATGATTTTTTTGTTTACCGGTGGCATGATGAATTTATCTGTAAGCAAACAGATTGCTGGGAGGGTACAATAGGCAAGCAGTGGTAAGGATGTGAAAGGATAGATGGTGGTATTGACATATGCGAATCGCTCGAGCCACTTCAGCTTTCCTCCCTTGAAGCCGTACCAGGCAGGGCAGTGATGACTGAAGAAAATTTCGACAGAACCAAGCGCCCATCTAAGTACTTGATTGAGACGATCCGAGAGATTGATGGGAGCTGAACCTTTAAATGCAGGCAACGCAGGCATGCAATATATTGACCTCCATCCACGGCAGTGCATCTTGAAACCTGTTAGGATATCCTCAGTAATTGAGCCATAAATCCAGCCAAGCTGCACTTATAGAAGGTACAAAAAAAAAAAAAAAAAGCGTCATATTATTAATGTTTACACTTGAAAAACCGCTCAAAATCTTATCAAATTTAAAGTTTTTTTGGATTTACCTCACTACCCCATTCTGTTTTGTCTTCATAACCACAACTAATTACATGAATGGCTTCTTTAAGCAAAGCAGCAGGGCTTGAAGATGGAGGGACACCACCTTGTTCCATCAGGGTTGAGGTTACAAAAATGGCTGACTGTCCAAATTTCTTTTCAAAGTTCATCTGGGACATCAGTAACTCCTTGTCATCCTCCATTGCTGTTTCACAAAAACAGAAAATAGCATTTACATTATATAGGGAAGCAGTTCAACGTTGAAGAACACGAAGAAAAAAAAAATGTCATCTTAACCACCTTCTAGGCTTGGTCCATTTGCATTTTCACCATTCTTAGAGTACTTTTTATCCTTTCTGCGGCGTCCAAAACATGGGCAGCAATCACAGCTAACCATCTTTGGCCGCTTAGGGCCCTTGGGGGGTTCATAGCCATAGAGAGCTTGCCTTCTGAAAACGCACCCTGTGCCGACATATACAGGGCCTTGAATACCATCTAGACCTTTCATGTTAATCTGCAGAAAACCAGAGAGAAAAAAAAAATTTTTGATTCAATTGAATTTGTTGCTGTATAATCTAAAGTGCATAAAACAAGCATAAAGGCCCATTTGAACATCTAAAACAGTTGGGAATCTGCAATTTTTTGCTGAACTTACATCAAAGAAAACTGTGTTACGATTGGCATATCGATCATGCCTATCAATACCGTCAAATCTCTGAGGGAATTGGACATAGCAGACTTTTCTTCCAATTTGAGGGTCCATCAAGAAACACATAGCCTCTCTTGCAGCCTTGCTGTTGTTTACATAATGATCACAATCCAAGTTCAACATAAAAGGAGCATTTGTAAGTACTCCAGAGACGCGAACCTGAAAATTTTGCGTACGACTAGCATAATTATTATATCACATAAAGCAGGGCCTGAAGCAGGAAATGAAGGGAACTTGAATGAAACAGAAGTTATCTTAGTGTTAAATTAGATATCTTACAAGGGCATTCATGGCACCGGCTTTCTTGTGATGCAAGAAACCAGGCCTTTTCTCTCGAGATACATAAACAAGGCGAGGAAGCTCGTTTCCTTCAGTATCATGGCCTCCACTTTGACCAAGAAATACTTGTATCATACCAGGGTGATCCTTAGTATTGTTTCCAGGCCACGGCGTCCCATCTTGCATGATCCAACCCTCTGGAGGAACCTTCTGGGCTTTTGCTACAAATGCATTTATCCTAACCTTGAATTCTTCATATTCTCTCTGTTAAGCGCCGAAATTAAAAAAAAAAAAAAATAACTTAAACATAAATTAGCTTTAGCTCACTGCAGATTGAACTCAGATTTTGATTTCAGGAGTTCATAATATACAAACCTTCATAGCTCGACGCTCCTTAACAAATGTAGGCTGGACTTTGTCCTTGAGATAATCAACCTTTAAAGTGAAGTACATCTCGGGAGCTCGGGGCTCTGTAGCAAATTTTTTACAGAATGGCACCCATTTTCTTGCAAATTCAGCTGTTTCAGACAATGCTTCGAAGGTGAGCATGGAAGCACCATCATCAGAAATGTAGCAAGAGATCTTATCCACTGGATAGTCTATGGCCAAGATCGACAGAACTGTATTAGCTGTAACAAGAGGGGGTTCCTTCATGGGATCCACCGTACTGACAAAGATATCCAGCGGAGCAAGCATGCTGGGCTCACCTTCCTTCTCATACCTGCATCAACCATTATGAGTTTGATTATGGGATCACTTGATGATTGCTGTCATTATAAAGGATGTTCTTGAAGAATGAATTTTTGAAGATGCATTATAAATATTATCCGAAAGGGTAACATTAATTCGATTTCTGGTGTCAGGAATTCTGTTTCTAGTTGTTTAATTATGATCAGTTCTGCATCACTAGAATACTGCAAAATCTGGATACCTGAGGGAAAGGCGATCAAGATACGTCTCACGATCAATAGGGAACCACTTAGGGAACTGATCAAGGATCCATGAAAAGGCAAACCAGATTTCACAGATCACGGAAGTTAGCCACAGCCCAACTGCATCTTGCACTGGGTTCAAAATCCGATAACGTAGGAAGAAAGCCAGGATAACTAGACGAGCCACAATCACCATACGATAAGGATTGATCTTGCTAGATGCAATTGGCACCTTCCTGGACAGTGGTTGCCTAGCTTCATCAAGCCTGTAGGAAAGTTCACATGAGAAAAAAACACATACTGTTTAACAAACTGGCTCAAGCGCATACAATTTTTGCTCATGCCAAGCACTTCGACAGCCAAAATTACTTACATGGCCATGTCAGGGTCGTTGGCGTCATCAGCTTCAGGACCCAGATTTCCTTGCTGCATTTTCCAATCATCCATCCTCTCTTTCCATCCTCCTTCTTTCTTTTCATCCCATCTTGCATTTCCTTCTGTTTGCAAGTAATATATGCAGTGCCAAACAAATAGTGAGACATTGAAGAATTTGCACCACTTAGATGGGAAAATTATGTGCATATAGAAAAGTTAGATTTTCAAACCACCCAAAGCTCGAAAACTTAAGATTTTGTTTTGTGGTTAACATTTAAGAAATCAGCTGAAAGTGTGCAGAAAGGTCACGAACTTTCTACCTTAATTGATGCACGAACTTCAAAAAGTTCAACAGCTCTAAACAATAAAATATTAAGAAACTTACCATTTTCAGACATGGGATATGGGTGAACTCGTTTATGAAGAGAAGAATTTGACATGTGTTCACCATAGGCAAGAGCACCTCCAACAGGGAATTCCCCACTCACCTGCAAAAACAACAGGAAGAAAAGAGACTAATTATTAAAGGATTTTCCCAGGCAGCAGGAAAATTTTTCCCTTGTTACACTAGATCTTAATGAAAAACAAAGAACTCTTCCTACCGGTCTAGATCGGACACCAGTTATAACTGGCGGAATTTGAGGGCCTTCGTCATCTTCCGGGCCTCTTCCATAGCTCATCTTCCCATGAAGCATTGATTCTGCCAGATTCCGATGCTTGTTCTGTTCATCATCGATGTTAAACTCGTGTTCGATATCATCCACATCCTCTTCATCTTCATCTCCCTCCACCCTAGGACTCCCTTTTAGAACATAATTAAAAAAAAATGTCAGTTCACTTACTACATGAATTATAATAGCTGCTACTGCAAGCTATATTACTCAAAGTGTCTCCATACTATATCTGAATATATATTGAAAAATAATGTCATACAAGACTACTTCAAAATAACCAAGAGTAGCATGTTTTGGCAATACCTTTGAGGCGCTTGTATCTAGTTTTGCACTGAGGACACTGTTGAGTGCCTTCCCTCCTTTCGTACTCATAGCAAGGCCTACAAACGGGAAAACCACACTCGTTGCAGGCCACGAAAAGATCTCCATCAACTGTCAACCCGATCTCATCGCCACAAATCTCACAAACTTGACCATCCAGGTTCTTCAGAGGTTTAGGCTGCACCCACCCAAAAACACAATAAAAAGGTTAAAAACTCATTTCTAAAGTGAAAGAAAAACAAATGGGTTTAAACTGTTTCAGAAAACTATATATTCTTCATTTTCATCCTTTTTTTGTACATACCTCTTCATGGCCATGGATGACAACTAGTTCATTGCGGTTGTGCGATCCGGCGACGAGTCCAGCGCTAGCTTCCATTGGGGTATATCGAATTGAGTGCCACAACAATGGAGAGGAGGTGTGGGGCGAGAGCTTTATGAATGAGAAGTATGAGATTGGGGAAGCTGAACGGTGTGGATCTCTTACGTAAAGTGTCGACATTAAGGGATGGTGTCGTTGGTTGCAGAGTCTCCATTGCCTTGAAGTTAAGCTTTCGTCTGTTTTTTCCAACCACCACCTTTGCCCCGTCTATGGCGGCTTATGCAAGTTTCAAGCTTCAACGAATTCCAATCTGTCTATTTTCTTTTTTTTTTGGGGCCTCAATTTTCTTAATCCTTAATTTTACTCCCATATGATTTTTTTTTTTTAAATTTTGGCCAGTAAATCATGCTTGTTTTGTCTATTGAATTTTCCAAAGCTTTTTTCCTTACATTTTGCTTGTTTACATAGAATAATTTGAAAATTCATTTCATTATTTATTACATAATTAAATTTAAATAAAAATATTATTATTAAATAATAATTTAAGTCGATCTAAATTTAAAAGAAAAATTAGTTAAAATTCAATTATCTAGCCTTAGGATAGGTCTATTTTAAAACTTGTATATCTTTTTCTATTATTTTCTTTTCATTTCAAAACGTTAATGCAAATAATGTAAAATATTTTCAATGAATTTTTGGTGTATTAAAAACTCCAAGATTTAACTTATTGACCCCTAAAAGAATTAATTCAAATCAATTGATCTCATCTTAGTAATCAACGAATAACCGAAATTGATTTAGTTTGATCGGTTTTGTCCATTTGATTGTTTTATTTATTTATTTATTTATTTTTACTATCAATTTTGAACAATAATTTTCAACCATTTTCCCAAATCAAAACTCGAAACAATAATAATTAATCATTCAAAGTCAATTAATAAACTTAAATGTTTTCAACAATATTTAACAAAAAAATAAATAAACAAAAACACACATCTCTGCAACCACAAAAGTTTATAGTAATTTCAAGTAGTGTGAATTTTGGATGAAAAATAACATATTTGCAATTAAAAAAATAAAATATGTATTAGATATGATTATATTATATAATATTATCTTAAAAAGATTTAATACATGTTGGATTAAGTTCGTCATTTTGATTTTGAAGTTAGAAAATTAAAAATTGATCAACTTTGTTAATTAAATAGTTGTTACTAGAATCGGTATGATCAAATCAATTGGATCTGATTTAATTAATTTTGTACATTATAATTTATTTTTGATCACTTTAAAAGAATGAATTATAATGTTCAAAATTCTACTGACCTTGGAAACAATCTTCCGCCAGCCTAAAAGTTTTGGATAATATTGAAAGTAGCAAGGATACTATTATTTAATTGCTTTGCTAAACCTTATATAATTTTTTTTTTTAAGTATAAATCGTCTAAAACAGATATTTCAAGATGATTAAATCTAGGCCAGTGTAACCCAAACAAGACAACAAGCCTGCCTGGATCATGATGGAAAAACATTGATTTGTTTTCCGAATTTGTCTTTGAATAAAGAACGAGCATTCATGAAGGTAGAATTGTAAAATTTATTTGATGCTATAATTTTTTTTATA
>JBBYHO010000018.1:419608-440625 GCA_038382025.1 Adansonia gregorii
TTATTGAGAGAAATAAAGTTTATAATGTTACCCTTAGAGAATATTTTCCATCAAATCAAAAGATGCATCCCAATATCATTGTCTCTTGGTGTTTTAATGGAATCAAAGTAAACTATAGCCATCTTCCTCAGCCACGAAGTTGGAGTAGAATTTTTATATTGGAATGTCTTATGAAACACCTCACTCGATGAAATCAATGCGTTGGGGATTCAAGTGTTTAAAAATGCCAATTTTGATTCCATTTTGGTTGCATAGAAATTATTAATTAATTATAATCAAATCAATTATTGCAGAATGTAACATTAATTGATCTTTCAATTTTTTTAATTTAATTTATTTTTTTTTTAATTTTCTTTGGGTTCTGAGATAAGTTTAAAACCCTTAATTTCTTTGTTTCTTGGGTGAAGGAGGAACAAAGAGAGAAAAAAAAAAGGTGTTTAAATCATCTTTCTCAATGCATATTTGACAATTTTTCATATCATTTCCCTTTCATGTTGATGGAACAGAAACCTGATATTATATTAATTGAGTATTAATTAATGGTATAAATTAATAAGATGCCTTTCTTGGGATGGATACATCTGAAAACCCATCTTTGATTCCCTAAAGTTTTTGTCTCATCTTCACCTAATTTTGATTCCTTGATTTGCGTTTGTGAACACATAAATGTAAGAGTTCATTGTCCACTTTCACATTAGTGAATAGTGCCCTATTTGGAAATGAATTGCATAAGGTGTGTGGCACAAGAAGCTGTTTTTTTGTATGGAAGGCTGTTCAATATCGATGCGAGCTAATTCAAATTATTAATCATTTAATAAAATAATAATTTTATTTAAATTTAATTATAAAATATATTAATATTAATATAAAAAATATTTTTAATTATTTAATTTTTTAATAATAATTCGAGTTTGAATTTAGTTAGATCAATTTAGGATCTTGGTAAAAAATTCAAAAAAAATTGGGTCAAAGCACAACCCGACTCATAAACTCCTCAAGTTAAAAGTTAGAATGTCACCAAAATTATTGTAGTAAAAATTATTTTATACATTATCGATAAAATTTTTAAATTTTATAAATAGATTAGTATAACGATATTATACATAAAGATTTTTTAAAAAATAAAATATTTATTTTAAAAAAGTGAAGACATTTGTTAATCTCTTAATCCTACTTACAAAATTAAATTATTCTATCAATAGATAAATTTAAAAAAAAAAAAAAAAAACTCAATATGAGTCCGACACGAATCGATGACAAGACATAAAATTCCGCATCCACTTAGGTTTCCTGAAACTCCTTTCTCCGTTAACCATTCCAATTTTAAATCCATTTTTTTTTGTCTTTATATTTTAAATATATGTGTGTGTGTGCGTGTGTGAGAGAGAGACAGAGTGAGATAAATCCATATACCATATAGTATATAGTATCAACTAAAGCAAGTAATTAAGTGATGACTGACAGCCTTACAGAATCATGAATTTCATCCGAAATATTAAAATATGATCCTTTATCTTAAGACTTCATTTATCTGTGTTATTTGTACAACAATTCACTATCAGTCTAACATATAGATGTTTAAATTTCACCAGCTTTTGTTATATCATGAAATGCATTTCTTTGGATATTTTATGCTTAAACTTGTCTTGCAGTTGTTGCCTGCAAAATTCAATCACAGATAGAAAAGCCTAAATGTCAGAAAAAAAAAAAAAACCAGCATTGAACTAACAACTTGAATAGCTTTATCTTTTTTGTTTTTTCTTCAAAGCATTTAATCCTGTCACCAAAACTAAGCAAGAAGGCCCTGAACAGCAGCCAATGTCAGTACTAGCGAAGTCTTCAACCTTAGTGCTTGTTACCACTTGGATCAACAATGTGACGGCCCCCGCCCCGACAGTCCATGGTGTACAAAGCTCAGCTAAAGAACGAAGCAAGTGAGGACCAGCGTCCTCCTCGTTCCTGAAACTGCATTAACCAGCAAAGGGATGGTACCGACCACCCCAAACTCGGGCTTCTACTTATCGAGCATGGCCAACCTATAAACCAGAGAAGAATCCAACTTCTTGTACTTGGATAAGCTTTATAGGTGTTAGGTCGAGGAGAGTTATGGCCTAAAAATTATTTAATTATTTACTAAGCTGAAAACTTATTTTACTATTTAAAATATATTTAAAATTATTTTTAAATTAATATTTATAATCAAATGTAGATAGAAAATATATTTTATTATTTAAATTGTCATTCAAATAAGACTAAATTAGCTCGAATTACAAAACCTCGTCCAAAACAATGTAAACTATGCTGCCAATCATAAATCGGTTTTAGCCATCTAGGGAGGTTCGGGAGAGAATTATGGAGTAGGCGAATGCAGATGGTTTCCGTACCTGCAAAAGACTGCTTAACGTCAAAAGATTCAAAGAAGATTAAGGAGCATAGACAACGAAAGGATTTAGATAATGGAAGAGGAAGATTTCGAGCAGGCTTAGAAGAGAAGGCATGTAGCCATGTGTTTGTGCCAAAGCAAAGTCCTGTTTTGTGATGGACTCTCCTAATGGAAACCAGAGTCTGTAGAACTTTCTGCTGAACAACTTCATGAGACTCCAATTGTGCTTAAAACAGCCATTCAACAATGCCTTCAGGAAGCCTAACTGCTGACATTGTCCAATTTTAGTGGTGAAAATGCTGGCAATGTTAATTGTATCAACATCAAGTAGCATGGTTTAAACAGGATATTAGCTGGAAGTCAAGTTGTTGCAGAAGACAATACAGCAGCACACTTTTGTTAGTTTCACAGTCCCCCCCCCCCCCACCCGGGTCTTTTTCTATGTTTATTTTTTTCTTCTCCTTTTTTTTTTGTAATGATTGCAAAATTGATATAAACGAGTTTTCCTTCTCTTTTCCCCTCTTAGAACTAAAAAATTTGATGTCATCTTGAATCAAATTCCCAAAATATGGCCCCAGAAACCCACCCGCCTCCGCAAGCGTCTACTATTGTTTCCTAAAAAGCATGATTTTGCTCAGTAAAAAGCACCCAAATAAACGAAAAAACAAAGGCTAAATTTTGGGGGAAAAAAAAATTAAAGGGGCATCAAGAAAAATCCTACTTTTATTGTTATTATTATTAAGATAGTACGCCCACCAAACACTTCAAGTCAAGCATATAAACTTGCACTTTAAGATTAAACAGCTTCTGTGATCACTACTCTAATTACTTTCTAAGACTCCCCTCTAAGTAAAGAAGAAATATTGACTACAATTCCTGTAAACGAACAAAGGCAGGCACACTGCAATTTAATTCATTAAGCATTAGTTCCCGATGATCGTTAGAGTTCATTTCTCAGTTCTGTAAGAAAATTTTTCTAATACATTAAGGCAGGCATCTATAACATAGCATATTTGCCTGACTGACTGACTGGAAAGTAGCTACAAGTAACAATGTACCAAGATCCGATTCCTAACCCCTAATAATAGTCCATTATTTATAATATCAAATATCTTAAAAGCATGCCAACAACAACCTGAATAAAAAATACTAAAACCCGACAAATGTAAATTACCAACCACGACCTCTGGCAATAACAGTAATAGAATAGAGACAAGATCGTAAAACTGCAGAATTCAGTGCATCAAGATAACATGGGCTCATCGAAGTCTAATTAGGTAAATCTTCTCCAAACTTTTCATCTACTTCACCTTCCTGAGTCAGGTGAACCATCATCATAAGAGACCAGGCCCCTTTTACCATCTGGACTTCCAGAAGACGACCTTGACCTTGACCTTGCTTTGCTTGCCCGCTTTGGAGACTGTGAGTTCGATGAGGACCTTGATTCTGACCGGCTCCTGCTATGAGAAGGGGACCTTCGGCTCTTGGCCCTTGGAGAAGCACGAGATCTGGACACATCAACTGGAGAGCGGCTGCGAATGGGGGTTCGACTTCGACTAGGGCTACGACTGCGAATAGGGGTTCGACTTCGAGTTGGGCTACGACTGTGGCTATGACCATATCGACGATTTCGATACCGAGGGCTAGGTGATATGCATGGACTTCGTGTCAGGCTTCTTCTGCTTCTGTACCTGTAAAACAGATTTTCGCTAGAAAATAAACTAACAAAATTCAAACCACCAAATAAACAGAATGACAAGAAAGAATGGTTTTTTTATTTCTTATTTTTTAAAAAGGAATTAATTGGCATACAGCATAGCAGACCTTGGAGGAGTTCTTCCTCTTGGTGGACTTCTATAACGCCTAGGTGAATACCTCCTGTAACTTGAATACCTAGAATTGGCAATTACAAGAAAAACCACCCATGATTAGATTATAAAATGGCTTTAGGGAAAAAAAAATGGTAAGGTAACTTAAAAGAACAAGCTGGGATGTGTACCTCTCACGATCAATCCTACCACTGTAACGATAGGACCTCGCAGGAGAACGATCTGGAGAAGGAGTTCTGTACCTACGTGCATAGGAGTACCGCTCACTGAAACCCCGGCCCCTTCTGATGCGCTTAGGTGATGCACCAGGTGAAACGCTTCTCGATGTACTTCTAACTCGATCAAGAGGTGATCTTACCCTTCGTAACAGGGTAGGGCTCTTTGAATAACTACGACGATAATTCCTACTAGGTTCTCTTAATGGACTTCTGCTGATGCTTCTCCTAGGAGGAGCCCTACCAGAGCTCCTACTTATACTTCTTCGAGAAGATCTTACAGGACTTCTGCTAATGCTTCTACTAGATCCTATGGGACTTCTACTAATGCTTCTCCTAGACGATTTTGCAGGACTTCTGCTTATGCTTTTTTTTGAAAGTTTAACAGGGCTTCCACTAACTGATTTTCTTGGTGATCTGGAAGAGCTCCTACTTTGGCTTCTTCGGGACCGGGACCTTACAGGGCTCTTGCTAATGCTTCTTTGAGAATGTCCTCCAACTGAGCTCCTACTGATGCTTCTACTCTTTCTAACCCTCGATGGGCTTCTGCTGATGCTTCTACGCTTTCTAACCCTTGATGGACTTCTGCTGATGCTTCTAGCAGGACTCCTGCTCCTGCTCCTACTTCTAACAGGGCTCTTGCTTGCACTTCTTTCTCGAAAATGTGGGGGATTCCTACTCACACCTGGACTCCTGCTCACACTTCGTTTTGGGCTAAGACTTGTGCTCCGGCTTTTACTACTCTTGGGACTAATACTCTTACTCATGGTCCTCTTAGGACTCATGCTTCGGCTCCTGCTCATCAACTTTTAATAAAATACCAGATTGGGAAGAATCGGTAAGCATAAAGAATAACTGAAGGAGAAGAATGGAAAGTAGACCTAGATTTGCTTGGGTGATCATCTACCACATCAGGTTGTCTCTCTGCACTTCTGTCAGATTTCGCATCTTCAATGCCATTGCTCTGCCGCTCTCCATTTTCCTTAGGAGCTTCATGCTCCTTTACAAGCAAATCAGCCCCTTCCCTTTTTCTGTGAAGGCTTGCTTCCTCTATAGCTGAAGGGGATTGATTCCCAACTGCAGAATGTGGAAACCCCATTAATAGCGTGTTAAAATCAAAAACCTTAAATAACAAAGAAACCCATCCAAATCAGAAGGCTTTAGCAAAACAAAAAAAAAAAAAAGGCGAAAAATTGGAAATAGAAAACAAGAATTCTCCAGGTTATACACCTCTAATAGGATAGGTGTATGAGCAACAATAGCATTACGGGGAGGAGGGGAGAGCGGGGAGGCAGAATAATGTAGAATGAAGGGTATGTCATTCAACCATGTAAATTATCCATAACAAAGCTGTTATCGTGTTTCAGAGGTGCATGTGATGTAATAACTGAGGCAAAAAGAAAAGAAACAATGTAGAATTACGGGTATTGACAGCCTTGTAAAAGATTCCTAGAAATTGTTAGCCATTCAAAAGTTTAGGGAAGGCAGTCCAAGAATAAAGAAAACAACAATGGAATAACTCCAACCCTTGCTGCTTTTATGAGAAAGCTCTTTATGCTTCTGCGCTTTTGCTGGCACATCAACATCATTATCAGTGCTGCTTTCACTTTTACTCTCACTGTCATCATCTGTAAGACTATCCAAAGCCCTGATAACAAAGTGGATAGAATAATTTAAGTTCTGTAAGATACTTGACAAAGCTAATCAGCCCATCCACGACATTAAAGCCATTATACCCTAATTTGTCTTACATGGATTGGATAAGTTGTCAGAGAAAACCAGACAAGATGCATTAACAAAACTAATAGGTTTTGTTAATTACAAGGGACAAAAGCCATGATATTTTCTCAATAAATCTTCACAAATACATGAGAAAAACATATATGGAGCTACTTCAACAACGATATATGTGACAACTGAATTTAAAAGAAAGAATAGAAATATGTATGCGTCGAAAATAACTTGTGCACCATATTTATTGTCGATAATCACGTATATGATTAATTTACATATGCAACTCATATCATAAATGAGGAAAAATTCAATCCCAAACAATTTTAGTAAATTCACCAGGACTGCATGTTCTGTTTCTCAACACCAACCATTAGTACTCAAATAACAAATTAAAAAAAAAATTGAAATAAGAAACAAATTCTAATGCACCACATTCAAGGCAAAGTAAAAAGTATAAAGAGCAAAAACGTTCTGACTACATCTCCAAAATATTTGAGTCCTCCATACACATAGCTGAACAAGCAGAAAACTCAAACAAAACATGCATGGTACTAAGCTTATTAACAAGCGATTTGCCAGAAGCTAAGACACAGGTACGAAGAATAAATGGATAATAAGCATAAAACCTTCTTGATTTACGCTTTGATCTCTTATCACGCCTTTTCCTCTTTTTGTCACGTCGTCTATCTCTTCTTTTTCCACGCCTATGTTTTTCTCGTTTAGAAGATCTCTTCCTCTTTTTGCGCCCATCATCACTTGAAGAACTAATGTCAGAGGATGACGACAGATATGAGTCAGAATCACTATCAGATTCAGATGATTCTATCTCAGAATCCGAGGAACTCTCCGAATCAGATGAGTAATGCCTTCTCCTCTTCTTCCTTTTGTCTCTTGAAGATTTCTTTTGCTTCCCCTTCCTTCGGACTTCATAATTGTCATCTTTTCCCATTCTCAACTTATTTTTCCTCTTCTCTGCAGATAAATAAATCAGAAGGCAAAATTAAAAAGAAATGGGGATCAAGCTTAATGCAGCGTCATAAAGGAGCAAAATTGGAGGTGTACCACAAATTAAATCATTAAGTTCCATCTTAAGAAAGATAACCCTCAATGAGGTCACAGTGTCCCTTACCTTCATTGACTTCACCACAATTAATTATTTTCACTGTCACAGTTGGTGTTCCTTCCTCATCACCCACATTTTCAATTTTCTTCAGCACTTCATTTCCCTGCAGAAGCTTTCCAAAAACTACATACTTTCTGTGACATACCACAAATAAACAAACTCAGTTCCGAGGCTGAATCACATTAAACTGAGAAAATCATAAATACGGGAAGGTGGGGCACCAAGTACAAATATATAAAGATAAGAAACTACCTGTCAAGATCATGATTAGCCTTGAACGTGATAACAAATTGTGAACCTACAGTGTCACGATCGGCAATTGCCATAGATAAAAGACCAGGTCCATCATGCTTTAGTCTAGGTGATTCATCTGGATAAGAGTTGAAATTACCCCTTGTTACCGATCAATTATCAGTGAATAGTAAACTCCAGCTACATTCCAAATGAATACTTTATGGAATATCATATAACTTT
This sequence comes from Adansonia gregorii, assembly GCA_038382025.1. NCBI lineage: Eukaryota > Viridiplantae > Streptophyta > Magnoliopsida > Malvales > Malvaceae > Adansonia > Adansonia gregorii. The sequence continues at coordinate 427,367 of JBBYHO010000018.1, forward strand.
AACATTTACTGCAGTCCTTAAATGATTTAGCCATCATGTTCTTACACTGGCACCTAGTGAATCTCAAGGAGGACCCAGTGTTGTCAAGGGTGCAAGGCGTACTCTAGGCACTAGAGCCCTATATTGCCTCAGGCGCATGGTGAAAAAAAGCGCTCGCCTGAGTGAACTAAGGCACAATATATATATATATATATATGTTTGTATGTTTTTGCATGTATCTTTGTCTTGTGTGTGAATATACAAAATAAGCTTAAGATATATAAATAAGAGAATAAACTCTAAAACGTGGTCCAAGTTATCTACAAAACTTGCAATTTTTTTTGTTGGCCAATATGCATGATTTCCTTAAGGTCTTTGCTTGTTGAATACTCAAATATTGAAAAGTAGAGAGTTTGATGCTATCCACTTTCTTCCTATTAAAGGTACATATAATGAAAAATGTTCAAATTAAAGAGCACTTCAATCGGTCGTATTTTTTATGCCTATCGCCTTACAAAAAAGCGCGCCTAGGCACACGTCAAATGTGCCGCTCCTGTAAGGGTATGAGGCGCTTTCATTGCCAAATGTTAAGATGCAAGGTAGGCGCACCTAGGCACACGCCTTGACAACACTGAGAGGACCTCCAAGATTATTGAGAAAAAAGGCTAAGAAACTGGCACTGATAGTGCAAAACAAAACTTGACAGCAATTAGGACAACGCACATTGCCCTCTAAAAAGACCTTTTAGGTGAAGATAGGCTGACGTCAAGGGCCAAGGAACCTACTGGATACAATCTTAATGCAAAACAAAGCTTGCGCATAGATATAATGCATATGGCTCCCTCAGAAAACTTTTCAAGTAGACTAGAGATATACACAAATTTAGAGCCAAGTATTTACACCATACATTGTTCATCCTAGTCCGAAAAACCCTAACACCATAATTCAAAATAACTCCAAAAAAAATTGACAAATTCCATATCATATAGCCAAAAAAAAAAAAAAAATTAAAGTAAAGATTTGAGATTTTGACCAATTCAGAAAAGCATATAACTACATACATTAAACACAGATGCATTAGCAGAACATTTATAAACTTAATATAAGATTAACAATTTTGACCACTTACGGAAAGTACAAGACTAAGTACATTACCATGTCTGAGCACTTCCATAATGTAACGATTATATCTAGTTAGAATATAATTAAATTTTCAAGAGCACAGAGCAATTACAAGCAATAAGCATGTGCATAACAAACAGTACAAGTTTCATATCATTACAAGGAAATAGGCGGGTTTTAAAATATTAAACAAAAAGAAAACCTTTCATTTCTTCTTCCTTCTTCTAAAACAACCTAATCTATAATTGTATCCGTATACGGTTGGAAGAGACCACTCACCTGGAAACTTCCCGTCATATATGCTTTCCCCACTAGTTCCTGGAAAAAATAGACATTTATGGCAACCCTCAAGGTGATCTCTCGTTAAAAATCAATTAACAGCTGCAAAAATAATAAAAATAAAAAAGTCTCCGCAAGGATTACATACCATCTCTTCTTACAAAATCACCTCCCTGCAAAGCATACATAAAATGTTAGTCCACAAGCAAGAAAAAAAAAAAGACATTTATGTGCAAAAAACTGGGTTGGACACGGTCAAGTTTAGTAAAATTTTGAGGATTCACAACTTGGTAAATACAACCTTAAAAACTACATCATAAGAAAAGCAGTCGTGACCATCAGCCCTGTTTCCTACAGCATAAACAATAGTAACTGACCAAAAACCATACCACTTCTAAGGCACGCGCAACAAGAAAATAGATTGCGAAAAATCCCAATTTGAAGTAAGATAAAAAAACAAACCTGGGCCATGGAACCTTTAATAATACGATGGAAAAAGCAACCCTTGTAATGCAACAGTTTCCCAGTTTTAGGACCAATGCCCTTTTCTCCTGTAGATCAAGACAGACTTAAGAACTCAGCAAAATACAAATGTATGTATACATACAATGCATGCATGTATTTATATATAAATGTGTGTATTAGTGTTCATGTGTGCATCTATATATATAGTAAAAAATCACAACCCATAAAATCTGTTGCCCCTAACTACCAAATGCTTCTTCAAAAGAAAAAAAGATAAATCATAAACAACAAAAGTTACAATGAGGAATTATTCTTAAGATAATAATTTTTCCAGAGTGAATACTAGCCCAAAATTGTGCTGTAAAAAGAAAAAAAATCACAAAATAGGAAATAAAAATATATTAACATGTTTTATTTAATCACCTGTACAAAGGGCACGGAAATTTTCTGCAGTCTTGGGAGCAATATCAGGAAAGAGCTGCAGAATCAAAGAAAACTAATAAATACATACAAAAAAATAATCTATAAAAAAACAAAACATAATGTATAGTAATTTAAAACAAAAATATAGAGGCAAACAACACAACAGAAAAATGTAAAATCTTGTTGACTTGCTTATTTCATTCAGAACAATACCTCAAAAACCATCCTTTCAACAGGATCGCCATCTATTGACACGTCCATAAAAACTAGAGGATTCTTCTTCTTTGACATCTTCATTCACCCGATTTACAACTCAAGCCAGCATAATCAGCAATCTGATCAAAAACCGAGCAGCTAGAATCAGCAGAATAAAATGGATTTCAGCTCATACTAAATTACATCACATGTCAGTAACAAAAAGGCCTAAACCTACTCCATCATTAAAGCATTCCCAAACTCAACAGTCTTCATTAAAGAATATAGTAAAGCAGAAAGGGACTTCTCTTTCCTATACATCACGATTGTGCAAAAAAATCGAATGTATCAAAATTGATTTTCACAGATACAGTGCAAGGCGAGATTGAGAAGAAGCACATGCAAAGCATACTTGGCAAATTTTTTTCCCTATTTGAGCTTTGTGCAAAGCATCCTAGCATTTTCAAACATACCGATTGCAGAAAGCAAGAAAACATGAATAAAATCAGGTTGAAAGATTTGTGCAAAGCATCCTAGCATTTTCAAACATACCAATTGCAGAGAGCGAGAAAATATGAAGAAAATCAGGTTGAAAGATTTAAAAACAGGGAACCTAAGCCCGAGGCATTGAAGCAAATACACAATTAATCTAGCGAACGATTGGACTGGATCAGAATCCCAGATCAGCAAAGAAAAAACACAGGCCATTAAAAAAACCCCACCCAAAGAAAACACAAACACACACAACCGAAAGACAGTGAACGACATAATAATCATAACAAAATCCAGCTGAAAACCTGAAACCCTAGCTGAATTAGCAGAAACACTTAAAACTACGAGCTTATACTAAACTCTACCTTAATCTTAAACTCGATAACCGGTAAATCATACGCAAATTAAATATCCACAAACATATTAAAACGAGGAAAGCAAAAAACAAAAAAAAATCCATAATAAAATAATTACGCAGGTGTTATTGGATCATAAAAATGTTTTTCCAAAAAAAAAGGGAAATCACTGCAAGAAGAACGGATAAAGGCAGAAACCCTAGAAAGTTCACCTTAGAAATGCAGAGCCACAGAAGAAAAAAAAAATTAGACTGACGATTATATATACGAGAGAAAAAGATAAAGAGTGTTATTTTTGAGGGTGAAAATCCGTAGACCTAGCGAGCTTTCGGCTTATATAAAGGGGCTTCAAGGGAGCCTCATCCTCGCTAGATGCTTCTATTGGGCTCACCTCTTCGGTGGGTTGGGACTTGGGTTGGGACACAATTTATAATGGCCTAACTTGGGAGATCGATTCGGATTTAGATGCACCATTAGCCCAATTTAAATAACGGATCAGGTCATACATTTGTAATTATATTTTTATATTAAAAAAAATTCAATTACAACACTTATTCTATTAAAAGCAGAAAATATATATCGAACATCAATATGTAGTTTAAATAATTTTTTCCTTTTTAGAGAATTTCTAATTTGGCGAAAAAAAGTCAATTGGCGAGCTTCGAACTGTGTATCTAGCCCCAGAAATTGACATTTGTAAGTGCAGTCAAATTGGCCGAATCCTAGATGAGCCCATCTCAAATCAATCAATCGTCTTCGTTTGACGGCTATTTGAAATCGGGGTTTTAAAAGCTTTGAAAGGGTTTGGACTTTAAGCTCTGGATCGATTCTCTTCTGAGCGAAATGAAGTCTCCGTTAAGAATTCCTTCATCAGTACAACCTGTCCTCCTCCGATCTTTTGCATGCCCCAGATATCTCTGCAGTCAGCCGCAAGCACTGAATCCCCTGAATCCCAAACCGAATTCCGGTTCTCTTGACAAAATCACCTCAGATTCACACTTTACCGGTAAACCCTTTTCGGATTCCAATTATCGCGAAAACCCGATTCCCTTCATATCCAGTTACCCCCATTTAACATCATCCTTGACAGAAGATGCAAAATTGACTCAAACCCACGTGGTAGACACTCTTCTGCGCCACAAAAACGATCCGGTATCGGCTTTGAAATACTTCCGTTCTGTCGAAAAGAAGCGGGGTTTTGTCCAAAGCATCGATGTCTTTTGTGTGCTGCTTCACATTTTGGTAGGATCCTCACAGACATATAAACAGGCTCAATATTTGCTTAATAATGAATTTAGTTCAGGCCGTTTAGGACCTGCCCCCATTATTTTTTTAGATCACTTGATAGATACCAGAAAAAGGTTTGATTTTGAGTTGAATTCGCGAGCTTTTAATTACTTGTTGAATAGTTATGTTAGAGTTAATAGGATTGATGATGCAGTGGATTGTTTTAATGGAATGATTGAGCGTGATGTAGTTCCTTGGATTCCCTTTATGAATATTCTTTTAACAGCATTGGTTAGGAGGAATTTGATGGATAAAACTAGGGAGTTGTATGGTAAGATGGTTTCCATTGGAGTTAGTGGTGATTGTTTTACAGTTTATTTGATGATGCGTTCTTTTTTGAAAGAAGGGAAGCCTTGGGAAGCTGAGGAGTTTTTCCGGGAGGCTAAGGCTAGAAGGATGGAACTTGATGCTGCAGTTTATAGTATAGCCATTCAGGCTGCTTGTAAAAAACCTGATTTAAATATGGCTGGTGAGTTATTGAGGGAAATGAGGGATAGAGGGTGGATTCCTTCTGAGGGTACGTTTACCACTGTTATTGGGGCATTTATGAAACACGGAAATTTGGCAGAGGCGTTGAAGCTCAAGGATGAGATGTTGAGGTCTGGGAAGCAGTTGAATTTGGTGGTTGCTACTAGTTTAATGAAGGGATATTGCAAGCAAGGTGATATCGGTAGGGCTTTGGATTTGTTTAATAAGATTAAGGAAGATGGACTTGCTCCTAACAAGGTTACCTACACAGTTTTGATTGAATGGTGTTGTAGGAATCGGAATGTTAAAAAGGCATATGAGTTTTATGAAGAAATGAAAATCATGGATATTCAACCTACCGTTTTTAATGTGAATTCCTTGATTCGTGGATTCTTAGAAGCTGGTTCACTGAAAGAGGCATCGAATTTGTTTGATGAGGCAGTTGAGTCTGGCATTGCCAATGTTTTTACATATAATATTTTCTTATACCATTTCTCTAATGATGGTAAGGTGAATGAAGCTTGCAGCTTATGGCAGAAAATGGTGGCTAACAACGTAGTGCCTAGTAATGTTTCCTATAATAACATGATACTTGCCTACTGTAGACTGGGGAATATGGATATGGCGCATGCTGTATTTTCAGAGATGCTTGAAAAGGGCTTTAAACCTAATGCCATCACATATTCTACATTAATTGATGGGCATTTCAGAAAAGGTGATGTTGAGCAGGCCTTAGATGTGTTTGATGAAATGGTGGGTGTGCATGTTGCCCCCTCAGACTTCACATTCAACATAATCATTAATGGTTTGAGCAAAGTTGGTCGTACATCTGAGGCAAGGGATATGTTGAAGAAGTTTATTCACACGGGTTTTATCCCTATATGTTTGACATACAATAGCATCATTAATGGGTTCGTCAAGGAGGGTGCCATGAACTCCGCCTTGGATGTTTATAGAGAAATGTGTGAAAGTGGAATTGCTCCCAATGTTGTCACCTATACCACTTTGGTGAATGGATTTTGCAAAAGCAATAACATGGATCTTGCTCTGAAGATGCACTATGAGATGAAAAACAAGTGTCTTCAATTGGATGTTCCTGCATTCAGTGCCCTCATTGATGGGTTTTGCAAGAAGCAAGACATGCTCAGAGCATGTGAGCTTTTCTCTGAACTCCAACAAGTTGGGTTATCTCCAAATAAAATTGTTTACAGCAGCATGATCAGTGGGTTTAGGAATGTAAATAATATGGAAGCAGCTAATGACTTGCACAAGAAAATGATAAATGAGGGAATTCCTTGTGATCTACGTATCTACACTACACTAATTGATGGATTTTTGAGAGAGGGTAAATTACTCGTTGCATCTGATCTCTACTCAGAGATGCTTGCCAAGGGGATTGTGCCTGATATAGTCACTTATACTGTTCTGTTAAATGGTCTTTGTAATAAAGGACAGCTTGAGAATGCTCGCAAGATTTTAGAGGAGATGGATAGAAAGGGCATTACTCCTAACGTTCTTATATATAATGCTTTGATCGCTGGACACTTTAAGGAAGGGAATTTAGAAGAAGCTTTGAGATTGCACAATGAAATGCTTGATAGAGGTCTTGTACCTGATGACACTACCTATGATGTACTTGTAAATGGAAAAGCTAAAGATGAAAATGCTCTTTCTACAGTTTCATGTGCCTAAGTAGCCAACGGATTACCAATTTAAAGTGTTCCTTGTTTCAATTGATCGGGCAAAGTATTGAAAAGTAGCTGCTAGCTGCAAAAAGACAAGATGTGCTGGGCTGCCAGTTGAGGATGTACAGAGAAAGCTATATTTGGTTTCAGGTGACTGTGTGGGGGGTTTGTGCTGGCTGGAGATGCAATGAGGGTTGACAATGTATAGTATTTTTTGGATTTTACATTAGGTTCTTGTATGGCTGCATCAACCTCCCATGTTGTCTTAGGTTCATTTGGGATCTATATAAAAAGCAGCAATCTTCCAATGATTTGGTAATAATTCCTTTTCCTTACATGTTCCATACAGTTCTGCTTTGAAAAGTGGCTTATGATTACATATGCTTCTGAATTGTTTTGGATTTGTGATGTTGTGTCAATAAATTTTATGCATTCAGGTTCATCCTTTTTTTTGTTGGGGTCAGTTTGTTTAACTATGTAGTGAAATTAATTTTTCTTTATGCCTGCCACTTGCTTACATGGATTTTAGAGTTCGCAAAAACAATTAGACAGCTACTTTCAACTTTTAGACAAGGGAGGAAAAGGATTTAAATAACAATCGATTAGGGTAGGGAAAGTTGATGAGAACGTAGACCAAATTCTCTAGTGTGATTCTGGGTGAAGCTGGGATTTGTTGTTGGAATATAGTTTGGATTATAGACTTTCTTTGGGCTGGTCATTGACTTTCCTTTTTAATCCTTTTTTTTTCTTTTCCCTCTTTCTTCAACCTTATTACTGATTGTTTCTTTGCTTTTCATCCTTATTGCTTTTGGCTGTTTGTAACAAAATTCTTTAAGAAAGTAATTTGGCAATCCTCAGAGGTTGGGAAAGAAGGAAAGAAAGTGAAGAATTAAAGGCTTCTCATTAGGAAAGGAAGGTAAACAAATGTGAACTTAAAACTAGTAGAGATTAGGTGATTGTCACCTTTTACTCTTAACTGGCTATAGTTACTACTAATATTTGAGCTTCCGATGACATTTGAACCCTGATAAACAATAAATTACTGCCATGTCATTGTCCATAGGGGAAATACAGGGATAAACAATTGCCCTCCTCCCTGTAACATTTCGGAGCATGAGTTTCTGCATTCAATCCTCCTTTTCTTTTTCTGTTTACTTCCGAAATCGAGTGACGTTTTCATTTGTGCTTTACTTTATTATAGGTTTCACCCTGGATAGAAGATGTAGTTCAGCTAGAAACCCCACGGGCCTGTCGACTGGTTGTTAAGCAAAGAGATTGAGCTGCAGTGCTTGTGAGCTTATAGTCCATCAACTTTAGCCACTACTTGTAAACTGATTAAATTTTCTTTTACTTGCATTTGGATTTTAATGTCAGAAGTCTCTTTCATGCTTTCTGAAAATGCAAAACGTTTGACAGTCTTGATTGGAGTAGTTAACAACAATTCTGTGTAGTATGCGTACTTTTTTATTTGTAATTATTTATAGACAATATATTTTGCTTGTTAAATCATTCATGTGCAAATGCGAAAATTGAAAAATCTGAAAATGAATTGTTAAACAATTTTTTCACATTTATTATTATACCATAAAATGCATAAAGACGTTATAAAATCACATGCAGCAGTATACTACCCTGATATTAGTTAATATTTATATATATATATATATATACTTTTATTTTGTTGGATTAATGGAGTAATTAAACTCACACAAACCATGCCAAAAATGAAAAAGAAAAAGGAACATTCTTAGTATAGCAGAAGATTCAATATATCTTGATTCTGGGATATATGATATCCAACTTGCTTCATCAACAGCCCTGAAGCAGGTCGATGATGATCAAGGTGTAGGGAGATTCCGGACGCTCAAAAGCTTCACGTCATCGATGACAGGGCCACATAGGGACGAGAAGTCATCATTCCTCATGGTGTAAAACGTGCTAAGGAACATGATTCTTGTTCTGTTCGCAACAGCCTTGAATACAAGCTCTGCCCGCTTGAATCCACCTCTGCCCTTCGACTCGTACGGGACTTTGAGTGTGTCTTTCCCAGCGAATGCCTCCACGATCAAAGAACCAACGCAAGAGTTGTTAGCATCCCCAACGGCAAATGAGAGCCTGTATGTTTTGCCGATAATGGTCCTGACTATTTGAGCAATGGCACTCTCTTTTCCGGCAACTAGCTCCACCGCTCTTCGCCCTTGAGGCACGAAGTAATGGGCCGAATCGATGTACTTGACAGCCTTAAGGGATTCGACTATCCAGCCAGGGAGAGGACAGTGATCATCTTCGATGTTGGGTGCGATTAGGACACCCCATGGAGTGTTGGGGAATATATATGGACCTTCTTCAAAACCACCATTTTTGGCTAAGTTCTCTGCATGCAAATATCGAACATTTGATTTAATGATTAATGAATATTTTTTCTACTTAGACGAGCAAATTTAGAATTTTCTATTTCTCAGTATTAATGGGCAAAAGATAAAAAGAATAGCATTCAATGCCATGTGAAAATGGGACCAAGTTGTTGGGTATTGCACTAGCTAGTTTCTTAAATGAAATTGTCTGGTAGTATCAGCTGGCTGAAAAATGAAACTGAATCATAACTTGAAAACCAGTAGCCACATGTTCTTGTAAAACTACTATTTCAAATTCAAAATCCCACCTTCTTAAATTGTCACTGTTGTCCTTTCAGCAACATTAATAACATTTAATAAATGTGCAACGTCAGCAAACTCAAACTCAATTCACTTAGATCATATAATTATTTTTAAAAGATAATATTAGTAAGGTTATGATTCGAATCTCAACATTTGTCATCTTTTTTCTTATCTTAAGAGTTAGTTTCAACTTACTGTTCTGTGTTAATTAACAGAATTAGACTGCACATGCATAATTGATCCTAAACAATTGAATGTAGTCTTTATTATGCGATTTCTAGCAGGCTAGCACTTCTTAAACATATGATTCGGTCGGTCTCCTTCCTAAGGTGTAACCTATCTAACATTTATTTTTGCCAGTTGCTCCATGTCCCACAAAAAGTCAAGCAGAAAACGATTGCAACCAAATTTCTATATCTAGGAATTTCCCTAGGTGAAAATCAAATCAGACCTAATTAAGTGCTATTTTTCATGGTGAAAAAAAAAAAAAAAAAGACTTACTATTGGTTGGTCTTGGAGGATATAAAGCCTTGATAGCAACGGCATCGATGAGTGGTCCACAAGCTGGATCTTCCTCCACTCCTGGATTGTGAATAATCAACTCTGCAAGAGTAGATATGGTTTTGAACGCCCATGCATAGTTGTCCCAACCGCTGCTGCTGTACACCGTTTGGATGGGCAGCACGCCAGAATCGGGCGCCACTGTCACGTTCAAACGCTCCTCTTGAGCGCAAGTCCGAGCTGCGCTGAACGTGATGGAGTAGTATATCTCTTTGATCACCTTTATCGTCTGCTTGATGGATGCCTCGTTACCTAGCCTGACAGCATAAGCCCCTTCGGGCACCACCAGCAACATGTCTCCTTGCTTTTGCCCAGACTTTATGTATTCAACAAAGCCCTCGTTTATCCATCCTGGTATTGCGTAGCGCCCCAAGACCACGGTGCCCTTCATGTTTGTTGCATTTGGGGCGTTCTCGAAGTTACCATTTACCAACAGTCCTGAATTCAATGATCAAGGCATAAAACATTAAAACCCAAACGCACATTCTTCCAAGTTTAAGCCAATAACTGTCTCTTTTTCTTATAGCGCATAGTTAATAGAGCTCATTTATTCTTGGTTTCTTCAATCATAAATTTAAGTACGTGGTCCAGAAAAGAATACATAGAGATAAAAGAAGTCAAGATGTACGGGTAGTACAGAAGATGTAAGTGAAATTGTCTTCATCAAAATAAAACAGAAATCAAGAATCGGCAAGTTGTTTGTAGAATCACTGTTAAAAGTTTTTTGAAAATATCTTTATATTAATATTTATATATTTATATAATTAAATTTAAATAAAATTTTTATTAATTAAATAATAAATCGAATAAAAAAAACCAAATAAAAAAAATGTAATACCAGCCCACCCCTTGAATAGATTTATGATTGTTTGGAGCAAATTTTCAGCATCTTTGCTAAAGAAGTAGGAAACTGCAACAAGCTATAACTGCTAGCATCAACTGCTAGCGGCAATTGATGCTGATACTATATTAACATGCATCATGATTCATTGGCAAACTTCCTGCATGCTCAATACTGTAAAGTGGTCCATCACTAGAATTTATTACATCAATATAAGTAGGTTGGTTACCAAAAGTTAAAATACGATATTTTTTATGAAGAAATTCGCTTATTTTACGGCTAATATTTTTCAGGTTTTGAGGTTGGTGGGTAATCTGCAAATTTATCCCTGAAAAAACTCTGCTCCTACGTATGACTTTACACGCTCTAGCCATGAATTTAAGTCATCAATATGCAAATGCCTTAAATCCCATCCATCAATTCACAAACATTTTGGAGATATTAAGGTCAATGCTGGTCAAAAGTCTTGGTTTTACTAAATCTATGTGTTGTAACTTGTAACAATTAAGAATTCTCCTGTTGATTTATTAAATTTCTTTTAAAAATGTATTCAGTGAGTTTGAAATTCAAATCTTTACCCCATAATTCTTTTTGAGTAGCCTTCCTTCTTGTAAAAGATAAAATCTTTTAACAATCAAAGATACTACTACTAGCTTAGTAACAGTTCTTGTAACAACCAAAAATCCCAATTTGAATCCCCATATTCATCAAATTAAGCTAATTAAGAGGCAGTCAAGTGATAAGTAGCAACTGATTCAGATCAATATGCAAGAAATAAAAGGTTTTGGAGCCATGGCTACTAGCGAACAGCAATTGCTTAAACCAGAACACATAAACACCACCCAATATCAAGCAAAACTAACTAATATGAAAACCATAAATATTTTGTGATCATAGCTTTTCTTAACTACATATGGCAACTTATCTCCCGTCAAGGATGAAGAGAAATAAGCAGAATGTATATATGGTAATTTCATACTAAACAAAACTATATCTTATTGTTGGATAATCCAGTTAGTAAGGAGTGAACTTAATCTGTTAAACGTTGAAAAATGCATGTGTGTGTATTATACACATATGGATATTCTTACCGTCCGCCACTGTTCCGTTCCTTGCGGTATTATTGGTCAGGGAAAGGGCGATATGGCAGGTGGCGCAAAGGAGCACCGACAATAAGACGACCCCTAGCATTGCTACAAGTCTAATGTAATTTCTGACAGAACCAGGGCCCAAAAACAAAAGAAGAAGAAGAAGAAAGAAAGAAACAAAACAAAGGAGGGCGATATGTCTAAGACGGTCGGAGCAAAACAGGGGAGAGCAAGGGATTTATATGCATGCTCAGCTATAAGAAATGCCCCGGATTTTGGCGAAATAACGAAATTGACATTCTTGAATGAACCTCCACATGGAGGGGTTCCTTTTCTTTTCTTTTTTCAACGATGGAATTGAGTTGGGGCGGTTAGACCCAATGAAATCAGCCAAAATGTGGGTTTGTCTGGAGGTTCACGACAAAAGCCGTTCAATGTCACATGGGCTCAATCCCCGAGCCTTTGCAACTCATGCAAAGGCCACGTCACGTAATTAAGCTTCACATCCAGGCTCGACCTCCATCGATGCCGAGGACATTTTCGTCAATCGATATAAATAGAAACGGATTACCTCTGTCGGTAATTAATTATGACGATTTCTGACCTCACGAATTCGATTCTAAATAAATTTATATTTCATCAATAAAATTAAACGATATTTTATTAATTTATTTTTAAAAAATTTTATATTTATTTATTATTAAAATAATATTATATAATTATTAATAATATATATATTTATAAATAAAAAATACATCAAACACAAATTTTTATAAAAATTATTATTGAATTTAAATATGCATCACAAATTACTAATTTATAATAACTAAAATTTATTTAAATATTTTAAATGAATGAATTTAATTTTTATTATAAAAAATTAGTAATTTTATAATTTACAATCTAATACGGAAAATTCATAAGTTTTTACAGGTGCTTGCAATCAAAGGGAAGTTGAAAACACCATAATTTATACTTATATTACTTGAAATGTTAGATATTAAAGTTTATATATAAAAATATAAAAATATACATATAATTTGTTAAATATATAAAAAAATATTTATTTTCAATTAAAGAGAGATTTAAATTTCTACGTCAAATAAAAAATACACACTAATTGTTAAATTAAATACTTAATGTATTTATTTTCAGATTCAAAATATATAATTTAATACCGCCTCCCTCCCAATACCGCCGGACGTGGCAACGGAAAAACAGAGACCGGCTCGTACCAGCAAATCGTCCTTTTTTACGTTCCGATCAAAGGATCACACAAATCTTCTTCGTCGACGTCTGTCCATATTAATTTATAAATTAGTATCGATTTTGATCCATCAAATCTTACTATTTAATTTATA
>JBBYHO010000018.1:442086-454628 GCA_038382025.1 Adansonia gregorii
TTATCTAAAATATCACATATAAAAATTAAAATAAATATTACGTATAATTAATTATAGTCAATATTAATAAACTTTTATAAAAGAAAATAAAAGATAATTACAAAAAAAAATTATATAATCATATCAAAAATTACTTTTATGAATAAAATTTAACCATACCAGTAAAAAAGTTATAACACGATTACTTAACTTTCAATAACACCGTAACTTGATTATATTCTTCTCAAATTTTTTTTAACGATTAAAAAAGAAGAGAATTTTTTTATTATTATCAAGAGGAATGAGAGAGCCCCTTTTATAGAGGGCTCTCTCCGACCCTCAATTATGTAGAAGTCACGGGTAAAATACCCGTGACCTTTTGTCATATCCCTCTGCATTTTGCATTATAAGGGTCACTCGTGACCCTTATAATTAAAAAAAAACAAAACAAAACAAAATCAAAAGATGACAAAAAAAAACAAATAATTGAAAAAAAATTATACATGGTGGAAAATCGCCATCAGATATGACGATTTTCCAATTGTAATCGGTTCCGGTGACGGGATCTTGCGAAATTTTGCATTTTGAGTGAAATTAATTGAGAAATCGTCATTTCATTTGACGATTTCTCAAAATGAGTTGAGAATCGTTTTAAATTACGATTTCTGGATTGAATTGAAAAATTGACCTATTTTGATAAATAATTTCATTTCGACCTATTTTGGTGAATAAAAAAAATTTTATATTATTTCTATAAAAAAGCCTCTATCCTACTCGCTAAAAATCTGATAATATAGATCATTGAGCAACCCAAACTTACAAGTTTTTGGTTGAATTTGTTGGTTTAGGCCTTTGTTTTATCACTATTGCAAGTGATGATTTTATTTGCAGACATAACAGTTATAGAAAGGAGAAAACATTTAGAGTTCTGAGTTTAGCTCAATTTATTTATATACTTAATCTTGAGAAGTGACATTTAATAAATTTAAGATTTTTGAAGTTTAATTCAATTTATTTACGTTGTCAAACTTAAAAAGTAACATTTAATAAATTTGAGATTCGAAATCCAATACGTGCCATCTTTTCTCTATGTTCATCTTGCAGCATCCATTGTATATCAAAAAGAAAACGTTCAATTTATTGAGCTAGTTATTAGTAAACATTTCACTCGATGATCATATCAAGCATCCTAGAATCATGGATAGAATGTTGGTTGTTGGCTCTTGCACAGTTGTACCTACCAATTGGAATGCTGCCCTATTATTCAATTGGCTATTGTCCAAAATTTCAAAGGAAAAAGCCTGTAAAATGCCAAGAAACATCATTCAGTTGCAAACCACGCTTTTCAAAGAGAAACAAAAGTCTTCCCAAGTTGTTTGAATTAATGAATTCATCCTCCTGCCTACCTTTGCACTTATCGAAATAGAGATTAAAGTTTGAATATCGTCCAGATTCTTTTTCTTGGACAAAATAGTGGGCCATAGATTTTAGATACAGGTAAGGCAAACCCAGCCTGGATTTTAGGTTTTCTTCAATATTAGAGTAGAAATTAGTTTTGTGCATGAACTAGGTACTATTCAAGTTTGACACAGCTTTAGCTTCAAGCTTAGCTCTGCTATATAAGAATGTTGCTCAGGCTGGTATAGATTTACTCAAATTTTTAAAATAATTGATTTTTTTTTTGAAAAAAGATCGATTTTATTTAGAAAAAAAAAAGATTAATCTTTTTTGAAAATAATTATTTTTCTTAAAAAAAAGAAATTATATAATTAATAATAAAATGGATTGAATTTAATCAAGCTCGGGTAAAAATGTAATACTCAAGGCTTGAACCATTTTTAGAAGTCTTTTTTTTTTTTGAAATTTGTTTTTTGAGTTTAGTTTTTTTATTAAAAAATTTTTAAATGTTAAATAGATTTTGAGGTTTGAGCAAATAATACAACTCAAGGATAAGTCTAGCAGAGACATGCGACGTGACCATTTTTAATTTTTAAGGTTAGCTCATATCGAATAATGCTCAGATGAAGCAGTAGCTGCTTCTCCTTAGCTAACCAAATTGATTGTCCTTTTTTACAGAATGAGTAAGCAAAATTGTACAAGCGTAATTTATTGAAATCAGATAAGAGATACAAAACCCTATGGTCTATAATTTGATAAAGCACTCAACCAAATTCGTACTTCGATCATGAAAAAAAAATTATTAGCCTTATTGATCAAGCAATACATATATATATATATATATATATCTAAGATTTACTTATAAAGTGTAGAATTAATTTAATTTTACGCACTTTCTCAATTTTTTACAAATTTATATTTGTTCATTTCTATTATTGCATTTCATACTCTTTTTATATACATTATGCATGTAAAATTTGAGTAAATTATAAATTTCTAATTATTTATTCGATATAAAAATATTTTAATTCTTAAATATATGTAAAAAAATTATATTCTCGACCGATATGATATAAATTAGATTATTTGAAACTTTACATACACGATGAGTGTGATAACATTGTTAAATCTAACGATCAATTTATTAAAATATTAATAATATATAAAATTTTAAAAATACAGAAAACTAATTAATTTTGTATCAATTAAATATTAAAAGCAACTACGTATGAGTACTCAATCACATTATAAAAATCCAGAAGATAGAAATTCTCCCTTTGGCGAAGTAAAAGACCATAAAGAAGAGTATCTTGCTATCAAGGGAAGAAAAACTACGTAAAATTATTGAGCCCTTTTTGAATCTTTTATTTTTTGAATGAAATTTGGTCTCATAAATTAATTCATTGGTCGGCATGCATGAAGATTTTTCTTGATTGCACCGACAGCAAAGGGAATTAGTATTAAGATTGAAAATTAAGGAAAAAAAAATGTAATCCTTTGAACCCTTTTCCCCCCTCAAACTATAGAAAGAAATGCCTTTAACTTTCATTAGTTTTCAAAATCGAAAGTGTTTTCGTTCTTGACCAATTAGTGGTAAAATTAGGGAAAAATGATTTTTTATATTTTAAAAAAAAGTCACAGTTTTAGGATGGGAAATAAGTTGTAGATAATGGGATTTTTAAATCCGAACTTATTAAGTATTATTTTTTTTAAAAAAATATCTATATGAACTAATTAAACTAAACTCTAAAATTTTTAAAGATTTGTGCATATTTAAGAATAAGCCAACACCTTAAATATAATTTTTTTTATTTTTTTTAGAAAAGAAATCTAAATATAGAAAAAATTATAATTTAATATTGTTTAAATTTTAAATTAATTCGATATTCTATTTTAAAAATAACTATATAAATCAAGATAAATTTCAAGGACACCTTGAGTATAACTAATTATATAAGTCTATTGCAAACCAAGGGGTGAAAGCTTTGAGTCAAAGGCAAAAAAAAGAGAAGATAAACAAAAAAAAAAAAAAAAAAAAGTTAGCCTTTTCTTTATTTGGATGTTTTTTTTTCATGCTAAGCAATCCCATTTTGTACCTAAACTCTAAATATATTAAATATTAAAAATATTTGAAAACTATCTAAATAAAAATTCACATAGATCTTACAAAATTAAGTTGATAAAGTTTTCTAAACAGACAAAAAAATATTTTAATAATTTCAAATAAATTTAATGGGAAAAAAGTTTATTTTATTAGAAAGTTTAATTTTGACAAATTTTCTTATTATAATATTGAAAATTTTGAATTTTTTTAAGTGGAGTTAACATGTGCATATCTCTTAAATATATTTCAAAGATTAAAAAAAATTATTTTTTTTAAAAAGAAGCTATGATAATTTCTTAAATTAAATTTTATAATCACAAAATTCAATTAAAAATAACTAGTGATAAGATATAAAATTTTATCCATGGGGTAAACCGTAGATGGAATTATTTTGACTTTTTTATTCAAGCTCAAGATAATTTGTAAGGTCAATATTAATATTTATATATTTTATAATTAAATTTAAATAAAATAATTTTTTATTTAATATATAATAATTCAGACTATAACAAGCTAATTTGAAATAAAAAATTTTTGTACAAACTAGATGGTCCAGGGCCACACATGACCTCATTTTACCTTTGTTTAGCGTATTAAATATTGATAGATAATAGCACTTAATGACAAAAATAACAAAATTAGCATGGCCATTTTGTTGTCCTTTTTGCACTTCAATGCATTTATTATACATTTATCAAATATTTGCGAAAAATCGTGTATAAATTATCAAATAGTGTATAAATAGTTATCTATACTATATATATTAATTTGATCTCATTAGTCAACTAATATTAACTTAGTTGAGAAATTACATAAAATTTAAATTAAAACTATCTATATTATATACAAAAATTAAAAATATTTAAATCTTTTAATCTTAAAAAATAACTATTTAAAGATTATTCTTCTTTTTAGTTTATCTTTTAATTTTAAAAAATAACCAATGAATTTAAAAAAAAACTATATCCTTATTTTTTAACTTACTATTTTTTAAAACAAAATATATTTCAAAAATATATATTTTTTACCCTTTTTGTGATAAATTTTAATGTATAAAAAATGATTAAACCAAAAATATATATATTTTTAATACGTTGGGCTTTGGAACATAGTATTTTGCTCAAATCCAATGCAATTTGTTTTCCTATTAGTTATATAAACTTCTTAAAATGAATTTTGTTTTTTAAGGGACCAATTTTTTTTTTAAGAAAAATCAATGATTGCTAAGAAGAAATCAACCTTTTTTTTTTCTAAAAGAGATCAATTATTTTTAACTACAAAGAATTGATTCTTTTTAACAAATGGATCAGTGGTTTTGTGTAAAATTTTTGACAATTTTGTGCAGATCTGAGCAGTAGTCTTATACAATGGAAGTAAGGCTGACATAAAATGTTACCGAGTAATTTTAGACCACATCAAGCGTAATTAGTAAGAAAAACTCTTTTGCTTACTTACTCTTTAACTCTTAACAAGCAGCTATTATTTAGCACAAATTGATTAATAATAGGTTGAATCTTTTGATTCTCTTAGGACTTTAAATCCTCCAAATTAAAGCCTCAAATATGGTTACTAAACACTAATTAACTCAAATACTCTGGTATATATATATATATATATATTTCTTTAACCAACACTTAGAAAATTACTATGTTGACAAAAATACCAAAACATACCTTTCAATTTCCCATAAAATACCAAAATTAAAAGATGATAATTCTATTTAATTAGAACTATGGTTCCGACTGACAACTGCCAAAAGTAGAGCATTGAAATCCTAAAACAAAGTAATTAAAAGATTAAAAAAAAGCCCATGGCTTAAATTAAATTCTAATCAAAGAGAGTGCGTCCTCGAAATGCTTAGACTTATTGATCACATATTCTTTTACCCTCACTGATCGGTATCTCGGAGTTTGGCCTGAAATATTTAAGACCTTCGGCAATGGACAAACGTCGGAATCTGGGGGAATTCCATAGAAGTAAGCCACAGATAATCTTTGACACCTATCACGGTTCACGACAGCCCGGTGGAGCAAGCTGGGGAATCGAGCGTTCGACAAGATATGCAGAAGATCGCCGACGTTAACCACCAGTGCGCCGGCCACGGGGAGCACGGAGACCCAACCGAGTCCTTCTTTGAAGATCTGGAGACCGCCACCACTCGTGGCTCCGCCGCCGCTTTGGTGTATTATGGTCAACAGGGACGTGTCGGTGTGTGGGGCTAGACCCATGGCTCGTTTTGGGTCCGGACATGAAGGGTAAGAGTTGAGTTGGAGGACGTTGAAGGGTGAACCACTACCGGCCAAGTCCCAGTTTAGGTCTTCTTGGGAAACGCTTAATGAGTTGAGGATCAGACTCGTCAGGTGCTCTGCTACCGCTTTCATTTTCTTCTGATATCGCTCCATCACATCACTGTAATTTTTATATTCAGGCACAGCAATATAATTATGTGCGTGTCTATGTGTGTATATATGTATATATGAATATATGTATATACGTGCGTTATCGACATGATGTAAAATATTGTAAGCGTTCAAGGTGATTTGCTTTTTCTTATTAGGGAAAATTGGAGTGGGGTCTTGAATCTTTAACCATCTTAAGAAAGGTAACAACTAACCATCAAGTGGACCTCCTCATGAATAGGTTTTGATTAAAAAAATTATAAAATTTCAATTTAGATTTGAATTTATTTTATTTAATTTGATAGCTCAAATTTATTATAAATATATATTAAAATATTAAAAATATATTTATATTAATATTTATATGCTTTTATTTAAATAAAATATTATTTTATTAGTTAAACAATGATCCAATTTGGATCGGGGCTACCCGAATCACAAATGATTTTATCTAGACTCTACTTGAATTAGATTTGTCGTGTGAAGTTACTCGACCATTAAACATGTCTATTAATAGTTATAAGATCAATATTATATATTGAAATAAAGTGATACTTCAAGAAATATATATCAAAACTATTGTAACCCTTAACTATATCAAGATTTAATTTTAAAACTATAGATTTATTAATTATATGATATTAGTTATTAATAAATTACATTGTATGTAATTCTTTCTAAAAGTTTTAGAATTTTTTATTTATTAAAGAATAAAATCATATGATTCATTCACAATATATAAATTTATATACGAAGAATGCATCACATATAAATTTTATTTAATACCAAACCTAATTTCTAAGTTGTGGTTTTGATTTAGACTGTAGATCTATATACTAGCTAGCATAAAATAGTTTTGGGCTGCTCCCGTTCAATAGAGAACAATAAGTTAAATAAAAAAAAAATCTATACTCAAGATTTCAACCCCAATTGTAACCATTAGCATTTTCCTAATATAAAAATGTGGAAGAGAAAGTCTAACACATAAATATATAGTAACTTTTTCTTCAACTTATCCTTAATTATCACCAAAAAAAAAACCTTACGTTTATATATATATATATATATATATATATAAAAGCGCATTCTTTTACTCGAATGGCAGTTGGCTGCCACTACGATCGAATTTATATAAAAAAATTTTAAATTTGATTAAATTTACACTAATTTAAATTATTATGTATTAATAAAATAAATATTTTTATTTAAAATAAATTATAAACATATATAAAAAATTAATATAAATTATATTCTAATACTGTTATAAATAGTAAAATAGATTGTCCGACTTAAATAAAGAATATAAAAAAGACAAGTACAACATCCTAACTTGGCACATGGATAAATCTATTAAAAGGTGCATGATTCATGAATCAAATCTTGATAAGTATAAATCATATAAATTTGAAAATCAAGAATCTATATATAAGATTTTTGTATCAAACTACGTGTCATGCTTAACTTTAATAATTAGATAAAAGAATTTATACTAGACTTGTCAAAGAGTTAGGTTATTTGCCTAAATTAGAATGTCCCTCAATATTTGAAAAAGTTTGAATAAAAATATTAAATTCGAAAAATAAGTTTGAACAAAAAAAGGAAACCCATTTAAAAAACAAATAGCATGTTGGCACCAACATTCAAAGTTCTAGTATGGTCCGACTCATTTTCAATCAAATAATATATATTATATAATGTAATTAGATCATATATAAAATAAATATATATAATATTACAATAAAACATTATAAAAATATATTAAGTTATCAATATTTAAAACTTAATAAAAGAAAAATATTAAATTATTAAAGATTAAATTAAAAACATATTTAAAAAAAAGCTGAAAAAAATATAACATCGACATTTCTAAATATGCCTTGACTATTTGTTCGGAATATAAATGTCTTAAGGCCTATATATTATGCTAGTTCGAGTTTAAACAAATATATATTATTAATATCATATTTAAATTTAAATCTGATTCATAAATAATTTTAATTTGGAACATAAATAAATAAATGTTACTTAAATTTGAGTTAAAAGCAACCTAACTCGGCCCATTGAATGGTACATGATTCATGAATCAAATCTTGATAAGTACAAATCATATAAATTCGAAAACCAAGAATCTACATATAAGATTTTTGTATCAAATTGCGCGTCATGCTTAACTTTCTTTTTTTAGTTCTAATGTCCAAATAATAATAAGATAAAAAGGAATTTGGTCTAGCATTATCCAAGCATCAGGTTACTCGCTTAAATTTAAAAGTTTTTTAATATTTGATAAAATTTAGATAAAAATATTAAATTTAAAAAATAAATTTGAATAAAAATATGAGACCTATGTCTTAGCACCAATATTCAAGGCTCGACTCGACTCATTTTTCAATTAAATAATATTATTATATAATGTAATTTATATCATATAAATAATAAATATATAATATTATATTGTAAATATTTTAAAAATATATTAAGTTATCGATATGTAAAACTTAAAAAAATATATTAAATTACTAAAGATTAAATTAAAAATATATTTTTTAGTTAAGAAAAAGCTAGATGGATATTATTGGTACTATACTTAAATTCAGCCTAATGCATGAACACTTTTAATTTAAATCATGGAGAGATGGATGTTAATTAAAGGGGATTTCATTATTATTTTGAAGGAATTTTAGGATTACTTTCTTGCATATATGAGACGCATGCAGCTGATTATTATTAATTACCATTGATTCTAGTTTTACATTAAGTTCCTTGAAATTTAAATAGCTTAGTTTAAGGACTTAATAATTAAAGAAGTACTCTTTAAAATTATCATGTTAAATAAATTATAATTTTAAAATATTATAAATCATTAAAATAATTATCAACTATTATATTTAATGACGCTGTTAACGTAATTCATTTTAATAATGTCCCACTAAAAGGAAGATTTTTCTTGGGCAAAGATAAATCCACTTAAACGAAAAGAAACAAATCCATCTCGAGTGTTGTTAAAAACTAAGGATTTGCTTCCTCAAAAAACGAAAAAAAGAACAAATTAAGGTTCAATGTATGCTAGTTGTAATTTTTAACTTTATTTTCATCAAAATTTGTCTACGTGCATGCATGAAAAGTGCATGGACTCACCAGAAACGTGCGTTATCCTTAGGCCAAAGTGCCCTAGCATGGTCTACCGGTGAACCCATGATGGTAAACCCTTCATGCCACATGTACTTCGGGAAAAACTGTGACATCCGAGCTATGCCGTATCCGGTGGCGCCCGCCGGCTCGCGCAACGCCTTCATCTTCTGCTGAGCCGGGAGAGAGAACAGTAGCCGAGCCTCGGACTCCACGTCTTCGAGAAGATTCAAAGGAATGCCATGGTTAACAACTTGGAACGCACCCCATGTCTCACATGCACGGCCCGTAAGTTCTACGGCATTGGGATCTTTAAGGTCGATTATAGGGATCAACAACCGGTGATCGGATGAGAAGTCATCGGATTTAGGCCACACGTGTGAGTCAGGCACAGTCCGGACGGAGCTGAAGTCTAAAGGAACGATATGGTGCAGGTGGATAGGATGGTCTCTGTATGCTTCAGAGAGGGTACTGGTCATGATAAGTTCAAAGAGAAGGAAAGATAAATCAATATAAATTAATAAACTAGGCTAGCTTTTTTTTTTCTTTGGTTTGTGTTGATTAATGGATCATACATATATATATATATATAAAAATTGTTATATATGCATTAATAAATGTAAATAAGATAAAAATAAATGGAATTATTCTAGATTAAATGATACACATGATCCCATTGACTGCAGTTTGGACAATAATGTTGTCTAGACGTGAAATTTAAAGGAGACAAAAAAAAAAAAAAGGACAAAAACTTGCGGAAAGTTGAGGGCATCTCATTGACTGAGAACAGTTGGTTTTTCTTTTCTTTCTTTTTTTCTTCATGTTTCATGACGTGGGCTCACTCTTTTCTTGCTTTTTTTTTCTTTTTTTTTTCCCCCATTGATCTTTCGCCTTAGTGGACTACACATGCCTCGTCCACACGTGGGAAACTTTGGAAAATTGAAAAAAAAAATATTTACTTAAATTTTTGAGTAAAAGACACTTACCCTAAATTTTAATAAAAAATTAACTTAATCTCTTTTTAGTTTGAAAAACACTCAATTTTTTGAAGTTTGGTAAAATATATACTAACCCCTTAAAATATTATTTTCAAGCTAATTTTTAAATAAAAAGATAAATATATCTTTTGTTAATTATTAATATTTTATTTTTATTTATTTTCACTCAAACTTTTTTAACTGCAAATATAATGAGAATTTAGTTAATCTTAAAATTATTTTTAATTACTATTAAATTATTCTAGTTCAAGTGTATATTAAATATTTTAAACTTATCATTAATTCAATTAATATATTAACTTTGAAATGCATTTATTAAAATATTTGCATTATATTAATTAATCAGCATTATTTAAAACATTTAGTGATAATAAAATTTGTTAAAGAAAAAAATGAAAAAAAGAAGAAGAATAAAAGCACAGTTTATCTCTTGAAAAAGTAATTATATAGCATTCTCATAATGAAACTAATAGTTATTCAAATTTTACTTTAAATATTAAAGTTATGATTTTTTATTTTTTATATCTACTTTTCTTTTTTTTAACTTATTTCTTTATCATTAAACTTTTTAAAATAATGGAAATTGTTTTATTTTAAATAAAAATAATATAATATATTAATATCAAAGTCACATATATAATTGAATTAAAGAATAGTTTAAGATATTTTTTCATATAAAAAAATTTTAGATTAGGGAAGGCTATCCAAATTTAGGGTCAGTGCATACCGTATGCTTTAAAGAAGGCTAACAGTAATACTAACAGATCATCCATAAAATGAGATTGCTAGTGAAACTCGAGCCCTGGTGCTTGCCAAAGCACTAATGAGTGCTTGACTAGTTGAACTAATCCACATTGACATAAGTTCAAAATATTTATCGTGTATAATTAAATTAAAAATATAATTTAATTATTGTTTAACTTGATAGTGATTAAAGGTAATTTTGTAGTTAAAAGTTTCAAGTCAAAAAGAATGAAAACAACTTAAAAAAAAAATTTGTTAAGGGCAATTAACAAAAGGCATATTGTGTTTTCATTTAAAAGTAACTTCGAAATAATATATTAGGGGAGTTAAGAGTTTATGTTACCAAACCTTAAGGAGTAAGTAGATATTTTTAAATAAGAAGGGGATAAGTGTGTTTTCTACCAAATTTTAAAGGGGTAAGTATATGTTTTTAAACAAAAAGAGGATAAGTGCGTTTTTTACCAAATCTTACAAGGTATATATAATTTTTTCTAAATTTTTCTAACACAAAGAGTTGAAGATTAAAAAGTATTTATCTGAAGGGGTAAGTAGATGTTTTTAAACTAAAAAGGGATAAGTGTGCTTTCTACTAAATCTTACAGGGTAAATATAATTTTCTCTAAATTTTTCTAACAAAAAGAGTTGAAGATTAAAAAGATTGTAAATACTAAGTTTCAAACTTTAAATTTATTGAATGTAAGTTCTTAAAAATAATTTTATGAATGAATTAGATTAATATTTGATTTAATGACTGCTTAATGTAATTAGATAAATAAAATCTCTAGTCCAATGACAACAACAGCACATAAAAAAATAAAAACAATTCTCAAGGTTCTAATTCGCTTTCATTCTAGTATCTCCTCATGTATAACATGAGAATATGCGTGTGTATTTGATGCATTATTAATGTATAAATTTATACACTGTTAGTAAATCACTTATACTACCTCATTAATAAATAAATATAAAATTTGAAAAGTCTTTAAAAATAAATACAAATCATTTTATTTATTAATAGATAGTATTATCATATTTACTGATAGCGTATAGAAATATACACATCAAAATATAAATCCTAAGAATATAAATGAAATTAACAAAATCAACAAATGCTTATAAATTATAATAACTACTCTCCTATCCCTTAAATTCCGGCTCCCTTTAGTACAAAAAAAATTGGCTAAAATAATAAAATGTTTTTAAACTTTACCACTTTATCTATATAAGTTATTAAATTTTTCTTTCCACCAAATAAATCACATGACTTTAATTTATATCTATATAAATCTTTAACCTTTAATTTATATATAAATAAGCTCCTAACATAATTCAATCTTTCATTTAAAATAAGAGTTTATTTGGGTACAAATTAAAGGATAATAGCTTATTTGCAGATGGTAAAAATACAAGGGCTTACTTGAAAAAAAAAAGTGAAAGGGTTTAGGAGTTTTTTAGTATTTTAACCAAACAAATTTACTACTTAAATTACCATTCAATTTCCTAAGTCAATGGTGAGGTATAACTGTTAAATATGGTAATTATTTTGAAATTATTAAGTTTACTATTGTTGTTATCAGAACCATGATATATAACAATGTTTTTAAATATGTCAATAATTACTGACATATTTTTTTATTTATTTACAAAATATTTCTATAATTTTGAAGTTATCGTGTCAAACATTTGGTCTCCAAGCATGAGACTCGTGTCTAACAAATTGTTATTAATTTCAACATTTGCTTTGACCTAACATATAGACATAATATTGAAAATGATATATATAATGTGTATTTT
>JBBYHO010000018.1:458043-472962 GCA_038382025.1 Adansonia gregorii
TTAATTTAATTTTCAAAAATTATAATTAATGTATAATATTTTAGTTTTAGAACCTGAAAGGAATATTATATAAAATCGAATTGCATTTCAATAATTCGAATTTGTGTTGTTTATCAATTTTAAAATTTTTTTAAAAAAATTATTTTTATAGTATTTTTAATTTTTGTTCATTACTTTAGAAAATAAATTATTTATTTTTAGTTAAAATAAAATAAAATTTGATTTGATTCAAATAATTATAATTTTTTATTTATAAATTAAAAAAATCAAACTAAATATAATTAATTATTCAAACCAAATTTAATAAAACAAAAAATGAACACAGCAATTCGAATTGGTTCTCCAAGCCTTCGGCCAGTTAAATAATAATCTCTCCTTTGTTAATTGGAATTTTGCATTGGAGCCCCCGAATTTTGTCTTTTTTAGCTTTCATTATTATTGTTATTTTTTAGCCCTTCTTCAAATCCAAGTAACCAGTTGAATTTAGATTATTACTAGTACTGGTACTATTTTGCTTCCGTCATTTTGAGCCATTCCATTGTTTCAATATGATATAATTAATTTTATAAAAATTAAAAAGAAAAGAAACTTATAAATCTCTTCTTCTATTTTTTTATTATTTTTTAGGAACACTATTTTTTATCTATTTGTTATCATTAATTTTATTTGATTTTTATGCAAATTTATTAATTTGATTGATAACACTTTTATTTGACTCGTGAAATTAAATTAAATTTGATATTTAATATACAAAATTGGATTTTACACATTTATTATGTGTAAAAATTAAAAAAAAAGTTACATTATATTAAATGGGTGGGTAATTTTTTAAAATATATATATATAAGTTGATAATTATCCCTGGTGTTGGAACTCGGCAAATCCCTTCTAGAAAGGGCGGTTGTTGGTGCGAGGGAAAGGTGTTACAAATGAGGAAACTGGCCTCCCAATTTATCACTCTTACCAGAATGTCAAAAAAAGAAAAAAAAATGGAATATGCCAAGAGATAGGATACTCAATCTTTTTCATAGGTATTCTTTTTCGTTTTGTTATTTGAAATAAGTTTTATTTGAGATTCGTGATCGTAAACTTACACGAAATCAATTTTTGATTTTTGATTTATTTTTATAAATATAAACATATTTTACTACTCATGTTATACGCAGATAATTTAGTTTTCATTCGCGTTCGAAGACCTCCCTAGTGTCCTGGACGGCAATAAACATGTTATTCGGATGACAGGCTGAATTCTTGGGGCTGATGATAGATGGCAACTGTACTTTTTCCGCTTAGTCAAGTAGGAAACCGGATGCCGCATGTTACTCGAATGTGAATATTCCAGGAGGATAGCGCAAGAAAATTTTGCACCTATATAGGGTTGGCAAAGGAGGGCAGCGGACTGGACTGGACTGGACTACAGAATGCCAGTAGGCAGCCAGGGAACTTCAAAAGGGAAGGCACTCACTTTCCACTATCATGTGTCTATAGCTTGGAATGATGCCTAATGTATACGAGGAGAGAAATAACAGACAATTCAATCAGATATACTCTACCAGACAAAGCATGTGACAACCAAATTAAAAATATTTTTAATTACAAAAATAAACAAAGTAGTCTATATGATACAGTTCACTAATATTAAAATAAATTTATTAATTAAATTGATAGATATAAGCTCAATCAATTATTTTAATATTACAATAAATATATAGATTTATATATATATATATATCAAATGTTAAGGAAACTTCAACAAAAATACTTCTCCATGTGTAAAAGAAAATAAATGATTGTACATGATTTTATTATACGTAGGAAAATAATAATGGGTGTCTCTCTCTCTCTCTCTCTCTTTCTCTTTTTTGATTTATCTCTCTCTCTCTCGCTCTCTCTCTTTTTTGATTTATCAATTACAGCTTTACAAGCTTCAAAACGTCTTTGACCCATGCCATGTGATTGGTGGAAGAAACAAAAAACATGTGTTACATAATGAGAGTGTCACATAGTTAAAGATCATGAGGGATACAATTTAGAGTTTAAATCTTTTTCCCCCACTTTTTTAATTTAAAATAATAAAAAATAATTTCTACTAATTATAGTGGCTAGTGGTAGGTGGTCATTTTATTCTTAAGTATGTCCAGCATGCCTAAAGGTGGCATTCTAGTGAGTGATGTATGCCTAAAATGAAAATTAGAAATGGGTTTTCTTTTTCTTTTTTTTTTTAAGATCTAAAAAGAAAAGAAAGAAATGGTTTTGTAGGTAGATTGCCACATGCTAAGGCGTATGGAGTTTATTCAACTGTCCACATGATGCTTTTTAAGGCACAAATTAACTCAAAGAAGATATTGCTCATTTAACAATTTTTTCTTTTGTGTTGTTTTGAAAAGAATGTTTCATTTTTTTTTGTCAATTCAAGAAATTAAATTCTAATTCATGGTTGTTGGTGGAATAAGATGGGCAAGCAATATCATGCGACATACCAATATGAAACATATTTGAGTTAATTGTAAATTAAAAAAAAGAAATATATTTGAGTTATTATTTGTTGTTTAAGGAAATTATATAATGATATTGAATTTCATCCATAATTAATTAAATTTTAATATCAAGAAATTGATTTGTACTTTTTATATTAATTTTTAATGACTTTTAATATATTTTATAAAGATATGTTATCTGATTTATCAATAAAATTTTAAAAATTTATTGATAATAAATAAGATAATTTTATGAAAAAATTAAAATTTTTTATATATTTATTATTTTATTTATATAGAAAAATAATATTTGTTTTTTGATTTATAAATCTAATTTATTGATCTCAAAATTTGAGAGCTATAAAATAAAATTCCAAATTGTAATAAAAAGGAAATTCAAAAGCCTTTGCGTTCGAGACGGTGAGAACTCGTTAATATTGGAATCCAATTTAACTTTTCACCACCCCACTCTCACGCACACCAGGAACGAACTCGCGGTTTTAACTCCGGATACGTGCCAGGCTCAGATTATTCTTCTGCCACGTGTTTCACTGTTGGAGCGATTTCTCTCCACGTTTCACGACTAGCGAGTGGCTTTTTCACTTGCTTAATGGCGCCCATTAACTTAAAATCTTGGTGGCATTTTTGCTATTTCGCAAAACGTTAAGGTCAGTTTAACCAATACCAAAATGGTAATGTGAATAAAACCATTTATTTTCCTTCCAATTTGACGGTTTTAGCAAAAATTGAGCCACTTAACTACCACACATCTCTGATATCAATTCAAAATCCTAACCGTCCACCTTTCCGTATACCAATCGTGGCCGTTCCTTTATCTCCCTCTTTGCCCGGGAAATATCGATCCGTATTAATCAATTAGGCAGCTTTAAATAATCGAAACAAGATCCCCACCACACATTCTAAATCTGAGGGTTAATATATTGCCACGTAGCTAAATCTGAAAAGCCTAGTTTCGCATCCATTTTTTCCCCTTTTTTCCAATTTTAATTTCTGAAATTTTTTGGCTATTTTCGATCTAAGCCTTTACTCTCGTGAAACCGAAAGAAACCCTAGACTAGTCCCCGTCTCTCACGGTAAAAAAAGAAAAAAAAAAGGAATTTCAGAAAACAAATATTATCGAGAAATTAATTTAAAAAATCGACAAATCTATTAGGGATTTAGGGTTTCAATTCAAAATCCCTAGATTCGAACCCTAGCCTACGCTCGTACCCTTGGTATTGACGATTCAGCGGAGAAATTGATGTTCTTTCATACACCTATCCAGGTAAGTAATGAATTTTATTGCGGTTTTATTTGCTAATTGTTTAATTTGTTGAATATACGATCTGAATATATGAATATTGGGATTGATCGGCTAATTTATGGAATATTTTGAGGGATTTTTCTTTTTTCTTGATTTTTTTGTCCAATTTTGGTTTTACAGATCTGAAACATGTGTGATGGGAATGTGAAAAGTGGGGGATTGGGTTTGCCCTGTTTGGATTGAGGGATTTTTGATGGAAAATAGAATAGGAATCTCTCATGGAGCGGAAATTCCTAAGAAATCTAGATCCTTGGATCTTAAGAGTTTGTATAAATCTGGTGATTTAAAGGGGTCTTCTAAAAACAGGAGCTTGAAGAGGAATGAAAGTTCACAAGAAGCTGATGGTGAGAAGAAGAATAGTAATAATAATAACAAGAGAAAGAAGAGTAGGAAATCTCTGCCTCTCAGTAGTTTTAAAATTGTCCATGATGGCAATAGTAGCAAGAGTTTAACTGAAGTCTATAATGGGGATTTCAGTTCGGGGTTGCATGATCCTGAAAGCTTGAAGAAGTTAGGTTTGAGTCAGAAATCAAAGAATGGTTGCTCTGCTGCAAATGGCATTTCACTCAGTTTGGGTAGCAGTGGTACTAGGATTCCGAGGCGTAAACGATGGTTTGTGGGGCGGAACAAGTTTGAGGATCGTCAAGTGTTGAAGCTGGCAGGGCGATCTAGTAGTGCAGTTGTTAATGAGGAAGTGAAATTAGCCAGTGAAGATTCTGGCACTCAGAATGAGTCTTTGAAGGTTAAACAGGAGAAGGTTGTTGATGACTTGAAGGAAAATAGAAACAGTGGATCAATTTCAATTCAGCATTTGAAGGAAGAAGATGATGTTGCTGGTTATTCAGCTGTAAATGATGGTGACTCCTTGTTAAAAACATCACAGAGCAAGCCCAGGAAGAGGAAGGATTCAGTAAAGGGTGGTAAAAGTGTTGCTAACAATGTTGAAAGCTTAGCAGGTTCTTCAGTTAAGACATTTGATCACTTTCAAGAAGATGATGAAGAGAATGGTGGTGCTGATTACTCAGCTGTAAATGATGGTGACTCCTCGGTAAAAAAACCTCAAAGGAAGCCTAGGAAGGGTGGTAAAAATGTTGCTAACAATGCTGATGTTTTAGTAGATTCTTCAGTTAAGACGTGTGATGACTTTCAAGAAGATGATGAAGAGAATCTTGAAGAGAATGCAGCAAGGATGTTATCATCACGGTTTGACCCAAGCTGCACTGGCTTTTCTGTAAACAGCAAAGTTTCTGTATCGCCATCTGAGAATGGATTATCTTTTCTCTTATCTTCTGGTCAGAATGCTAGTTCTGGGTCTAAGAATTTGTCTGGTTCGGAATCTGCATCTGTTGATGCTTCTGGTAGGGTATTGAGACCACGGAAAAGTCATAAAGAGAAGACCAACAAGAGGAAAAGGCGCCATTTTTATGAAATTTTCTCAGGAGACTTGGATGTGCATTGGGTGTTGAATAGAAGAATCAAGGTGTTTTGGCCTTTGGACAAGATTTGGTATTATGGTCTTGTCTATGATTATGACAAAGAGAGAAAACTTTACCATGTAAAATATGATGACCGCGATGAGGAATGGATAGATTTACAGAATGAGAGATTTAAACTCCTGCTTTTTCCCAGTGAAGTTCCCTACAAGTCTCAACGGAAAAGATCTCAGCGAGATAGGGGTTCTGATGATAGAATCAGGAACATGAAGATCAATAAAGAGAAGGAGAAGAGAAATGTCATGGCAGAAGATGACAGTGCTAATGGGAGTTATATGGATTCTGAGCCCATCATCTCTTGGTTGGCTCGCTCCAGTCATCGTGTCAAATCCTGCCCTTCGCGTGATGTGAAGAGACAGAAAACATCTGCTTCGTCTCGTAGTTCTCCGCACCAACCCTTGTCATGTGATGAAGCGGTAGATCAAAATGGTTGTCTGTATGGGAGTTCCTTGAAAGGAAACAAAGTGAAATTGTTCGGTACCTCTGCATTGTCAGACAGACCCCTTGATGGCAGAAGGGTTGGGGATTCTTCCTTGGGTAGCACTAGTTGTCCTATTGTATATTTTAGAAGGCGGTTTCGCAGGACAGATAAAATATTGTGTCAAGCTTCTGAGGGCAATTGTGTTGCCAGTAGTGTGTCTGAATCTATCACTTCCTCTGGCTGTGCTTATGAATTTCAGGATTTGGGTGTACTTGATACTTGTCTTGGAAGGTTGGATCCTGAAGGAGATTTGTTGTTTATTGATAATGCAGGGCAGTTACAATTAAATATTTCATTGATACATTCAAAACAATTCAGCTTTGTGTTGAGCTTCCCTGTGCTCTGTGTCTCAAATAACTTAATTTGTACAAAGGGTTTTTGGATGGTTCGTACTTTGTTGCTGCTGCATTCTGGTACAATGATGACTGTCTGGCCAAAGGTTTATCTGGAGATCCTTTTTGTTGATAATGAAGAAGGACTAAGGTTTCTCCTGTTTGAAGGTTCCCTGAAAGAGGCTGTAGCTTTTGTTTTCCAGGTCCTGATGGTCCTTTATCGACCTACTGAGTGGGGGAAGTATGTTGATCTGCAATTGCCTGTAACTTCAATCAGGTTCAAATTTTCTTGCCCTCAAGATTTTAGGAAGCAGATTGTCTTTGCTTTTTACAACTTCCGTGAAGTGAAGCATTCAAAATGGATGTTCTTGGATTCTAAGCTGAAAAGACATTGTCTACTCAATAGGCAATTACCTCTGTCCGAGTGCACTTATGATAACATTAAGGCGCTTCAGAATGGAACTAATCGGCTACTTAGTTCTCCTGCTTGGAAAGAATCCTCATCAGTTGAGGTATGCCTATTCTCCATGTTATTTTGATATTGAAATCTTGAAGATGTTTTTCCTTTTTCTTTTTTTTTTTTTTTGAGTTTTAGTTGTGATTATGTCTACTCATTTTTTCATTTGCGGCTAAAAAACACACTAGCCCTCACAAAAAGAAGCCCATTCTTCAGAAAGACTATTTAGTTTTAGTTTTCTGTGCTGTTGTCTGTGGTCATTTGAGTATCAGCCATGGTTTCCGGAGAGTTTTAAAATTGCTGATACCTAATACCTTTCTTTTGTTTGGTGGCTGTATTAAATGGTATGAAAATTTTCCATTATTGACCAGGGTTTAAGGAGGAGAAGGTATAGGCAGGGCATCAGCCTCATTGGTATCTCCAGTGAATCTAGTTTTGTTAAAGTTGGCCAGTTTTCTTGCAGTTCTGAGAAGCTTAGAAATCTTCCTCGCTTTACCCTTTCTTTTGGTGCTGCACCTACGTTCTTTCTCAGTTTGCATCTTAAGCTACTTATGGAACGTAGTGTTGCTCGCCTCAGCTTTCAGGATCATGACTTCATTGAGCAACCAGGAAGCTCTGGCAATTTATTGGTTGATGACAGTTCTAGTGGAGAGGAGTGTGTGAACAACAGTACTGAAAGTAGTGTAGAAAAAAATCTGAAGGCTTTATTGAAGGATGTTGCTTCAGATGCTGATTTAACAAGTTTTGATCTCTCTGTTTGTGGCAATGGATGTTCGAAAAAGCCCTCTCAGAAGTATGAAAATGGTGATCTAATCGTTGATGGAACTTCTACCGTTTATCATGAACCTGGAGAAGATGGAGCCATGGCCATTGGTCCATTAGAGAAGCAACAATGTGACCATTCAGAATATCAGCAACTTATTTTGTCATCGAAGTCTCCAAGTGATGATCATAAGAAGAATGCAAGCTCTAGTTCTGTTTTGAATAGTATTAGGGTTGAAATTCCAGCCTTGGATCAACCTGAAAAGCATGTTGACACTGACTTACCTAGTACACAACAGTCTACTGATTTAACTTGGAATATGAACGGTGGCATTATCCCAAGTCCTAATCCTACTGCTCCTAGAAGTACATGGCATCGAAATAGAAGTAATTCATTGATTGGTTATCATGCCTATGGATGGTCAGATGGAAAGCCTGATTTCTTCTGCAGTAACTTTGGAAATGGACCTAAGAAGCCACGAACTCAGGTATCATACTCAGTTCCCTTTGGAGGTTTAGATTACAGCTCAAAAAATAAAGGCCATCACCAGAGAGGTCTTCCCCACAAGCGAATTAGGAGGGCTAATGAGAAGAGATCATCTGATGTTTCTAGAGGCTTCCAAAGAAACATGGAATTATTATCTTGTGATGCCAACGTACTAATTACTTCTGGTGACAGAGGATGGCGGGAATGTGGAGCACAGGTTACCCTGGAGCTTTTTGATCATAACGAATGGAAGCTGGCTGTGAAACTGTCGGGGTCTACGAGGTACTCTTACAAGGCACATCAGTTCCTGCAGCCTGGATCTACCAATCGTTTTACACATGCTATGATGTGGAGAGGAGGAAAGGATTGGATCTTGGAGTTCACAGACAGGAGTCAGTGGGCTCTTTTCAAGGAGATGCATGAAGAGTGCTACAACCGACATGTTCGTGCTGCTTCAGTTAAGAACATTCCTATACCTGGAGTTCGCTTGATAGAGGAATATGATGAAAATGGATCAGAAGTGATGTTTGGTCGCAATTCTTTGAAGTACTTGCGGCAAGTTGAAACTGATGTTGAGATGGCTTTGGATCCATCCCGTGTTTTATATGACATGGATAGTGATGATGAACAATGGATATCGAGAATTCGCAAATCTTCAGAAAGTGATAGTAGCAATTCTTTGGAATTATCTGATGAAATGTTTGAGAAGATCATGGACATGTTTGAGAAGGCTGCATATACTCGACAGTGTGATCAGTTTAATTATGATGAAATACAAGAGCTCATGGCTGGAGCTGGGTCCATGAAAGTAATCACAGGAATCTATGGGCATTGGCGGCAGAAGAGGCAGAGAGTTGGAATGCCTCTAATACGGCATCTCCAGGTATCTTTTGAAATGCCTGTTTTTTGAGTTTTGTTTCCTTTACTTTTTATGTCTATAATATCAATGCCTTTTAGATTATAAGCAGATTGAAATTGTCAACGTCTTTTTGGTGCAAGGGCACTTGATCTACTGAAGTACTTGGTTCTGCAATCGTATTCAGTAGTCTGAATACTGTTCATTTAATAATTTATTTATATGTAATTTCTTAAAAAGCACATGTACTTGGTCATCTTAGAGTGGGAGTGTCTTCTAGTAGACGGGAAATGGGTGATGTGAAGGGAGAGATGCTTCTCAAGAACCTGAGAAGGAAAAACAGATTATGGCTTAAGTACTATTCAGTTATTTAAGTAATAGTTGGTCTGAATATGATTTAAAACTAATAACAAGGAATTATTTAATACTTGTTCAAAGAACATGACAAAAATATCATCACGAAATTTCTGGATTCATCTTTTTGAACGCCTTAAAATATAGAGGTCTATTGAGTCTTAGCTAATTTTTACATAATATCTGCATTCATCCTCAAAATTTATATAACAAATAGAATCGAAATCAACTCTTGTAAATTCATCTTCCCGAGGCAATGTGCTCTTTCTATTTAGGTTTTGATTATTATCGGGTAATTCTTTTGTGTTCAGTGAGGCAATCAATCTTAGGTGTGACTCCTAAGGACCCTGGCTGTAGAGCTTTCTTTTCCTTTATTCTTGGTTGTATATTGCAGTCAACCTTACTTGTGACTTCTATGGAACCCTATGTGTAAAGCTTAAGGATTTTTTCTCCTCTTCAATTAATTCTTCCTGTTTTTCTCAAGAAAAGATGAGGGAATTGCATTAGACCCTGGCCCCTTGTGGCCTTACATTATAAGGTGGATGGCTTTTTTTTTTTTTTTTTTATTTCTTGCTCCTCATGTGTCTTCTGTTTCTACATTTGAAACCTTGTCTCTCTTGGCCCCTCGCCAACCCAATCGCACACCTGGATGCACACATTTTTTTCCACTTTGGATTGCAATTTTTGATTTGTTGTGGGTTCTTGCTATTATGTTCCTGGGCGTAGATGATTGCGTTTTGAAGTACTGGCACTTCGCTATATCAATTATATTTTGTAGAATTATATGTCAGTGCCCATTCCTGTTCATTCTAACACTATGTTTGGATTGAGTTAGTAAAGGAAAGGAAAAGAGGGTTTTTAAAAGAAAGTAATGGATACTTCATTCCCTTGTTTTGGATAGCTAAAACGAGCAAGGGAAAGGAAAAGGGAAGAAATGGATTACGAACAGCCTTGGTTTGATTTATGGAAGGAAAGAAAAGAAAAAGATGCATTACAATACATTTTGCCGCTCATCTTTTTTAAATATTTCACCTAGCACGTTATTAATCTTGAGATTTACTATTTGAAGTAAATTTAAAATTGGAAGTAAAGAAAAAAGAACTTCAATTAAGTATATGTTTTATTTATTGAAGAAAATCTTTTCTGATATTGTTCGTGCGCAACTTTTTTTTTTAATTTAGAATTATGTAAATATACGGACTGGTTGCACTGGATTTGAAGGTGATTATCAAATCACCATTTGCATCGTTGAAGACAATGCTTTGCTAGACTAAAATATTGGGAGTATAAAGATATAATGACATTTTCTTTATTTTGGAAGTTGGGGTTTAGTAATGATGTAAATACCTATATATCTACCAGTAACATGTATTAATCCTCATTCCATTTCATGCTTAAAAATAATTAACATTGTCTAAATATGGGTTTCGTAGACGAATTTGTGCTATGAACTTAGTAAAGCTGAAAGTGTGGATCATAAAAATTTAGTTAATGAAGAGCTGTTAGAGGATTTGGCAATAGCTAGATTTGGAAATTAATAGATGCTTCATTTGGAAAGTAAAGAAAAACGTTCTGGGGGTTATTTGAAAATCGGGAATTTTAGGAAACTAATAAAAGGTATGGTAGTCGTTTCATATTTTAGAAATTCTAATAGTGTTGTCAGGGAGTGCACCTAGCTGTGCCTGCGCCTTTGAGTTAGACAACAAATGCATCTCAAACCCTTTCGTGCGAGGCGATTGATCAGGTGTACGCCTGGTGCGCCTAGGCTTACTTTTTTGTAGGGTGATAGGCATAAGAAGGCCTGCCTAATTGAAGTTCTCTTTAATTTGAACTTTTTTCATTAAATGTACCTTTAATAGTAAGAAAAAGGATAGTATCAAACTCTCTACCTTTTAATATTTGAGTATTCAACAACAGACATGAGACTGTAAGGAAATCATGCTTATTGGCTAACAAAAAAAAAAAAAAAAAGCAAATTTTGTAGATAATTTGGACCACCATTGAGAGTTTTTTATCATAGTTATGTATATTAAGCGTATTATATATACGATACACGCATACACACACAAAAGCACATACAAAAACACACACATATACATATTACACCTCACTTCTCTCAGGCAAGCGCCTTTTTTGTGCTTGAGGCAATATAAAGGCCCTACAGCCTAAAATGCGCCTTGCGCCCTTGACAACGCTTATTCTATTCTTTTCCTTTTCCTCTGATTTCCTACAATCTTGGGTAATTGGAAACTAGGGATTTTGAGGGAAACCAAGGGGGCTCAGCACCCCTTTTATTTTAATCTATGCAATATCCAAAAAATGGAAATGTTTCCTCATTTCCTTTCCTTTCCTGTCTTTACCCAATCATAACATGCTATAAATGTAAGAATTGATTAGCTCCTCTGTGCTTGTCACCAAGAGTAAGTTGTCTTCAGCTGTTGTTTGTTTGCAATTTTTTTGTCCTTTTTAAGCTTAATTATCATTGTGTATATGATGGGTTTTCTGAATTTTATTGCATCCATCTTATTTTAAATTCAAAGTCACAAGGCTCTGATTTTACTTGACAAATTTTACCCTGTTACTGTGGTTTGCTTGTTGTTCATGTTATATTTTAAACATTTTATGCTGTCTGACTTATGGTAAAATATTTGGTTGTCATTCAGCCGCCATTGTGGGAAAGGTACCAACAGCAAGTGAGAGAATGGGAGCTAGGAATGTCTAAAGTTAACTCTGTTCCATCTAATGGATGCTCAGACAAGGTTCAATCAATTGAAAAGCCGCCCATGTTTGCTTTCTGTTTGAAACCCCGGGGTTTGGAACTTCCAAATAAAGGGTCAAAGCATAGATCCCAGAGGAAAATTTCAGTTTCTGGTCAAAGCCACCATGCCTTGGGAGATCATGAGGGTTGTCATTCCTTTGGTAATGTTTTTTACGCTTTTAACTTTCATCTAGCTTTTATTTTTCATGTTTTCTTTTACAAGTCTGACTTCATTTGTTGTCATTTCAGGTAGAAGATCAAATGGGTTCCTGTTTGGGGATGAAAAGGTTCTATATCCTGTGCATAACTATGAATCATTAGAAGATTCCCCACTGTCTCAGGCATCACCGAGGGTATTTTCACCGCGAGATGCAGGTAATATGGGATATTTCCCCATGGGCAATGATAGGCTTGATAAGAATCATCACCAGAAACTTCAAAGAAGTAAGTCAAAGAAATATGGCACTTATTTATCATCAAATGACTCACAAACGATGGCTTCATGTAGTCAGAGGCTAATTGGCAAAAGGAATGGAATTTACCGATGGAACATGGGCTTTTTTGATTGGCCAAGCCAGCGGCATTACTTCTCAGAGGGCTTTCAAAGGCATGGCCCTGAACAGTGGGATAATTCTGATGTTGATGAGCTCAGATTGCATGAGGCATCTAGCGCAGCCCAGCATGCACTTAAAGTGGCCAAGTTCAAGAAAGAAAAAGCCCAGAGATTGCTTTTCAGAGCTGATTTGGCAATTCACAAGGCTGTGGTTGCTCTTACGACTGCAGAGGCCATTAAAGAATCTTCTGAGGACTTAAATGGTGATGGATAGAATCATCCGATGAATTATGAAGTGTTGACAGAATGAATCTAGCCAGCACCGTGCAGCTCTAGAGTTGAAGAATAAATAATGGATTGACATTATTTTCCCTGGCATGAATCTGGTTTTTCCTTTCTCAGTGATGGTGGCCTGGATTCGTCAGAAATTGCCTAAGCATAAAAGTTCTGACAGGAGAGCTGTGGGCAATAACAGTAGTTTTTCGCTTCTGCTACATATCGCGGCGGTTCTTTTTTGCAACATCACAGCTTTTATGGCCCCGTTGGTCTCTTTTTAATCTCAGCAGCCGGGTTACTCAGTTCAGTGCAACTGTTGTTTTGATCTTTGCTGGTAAGTGGGGTATGGAATTTTGGCAGCCGATCTCTCTGTACAGAATTTTTTTTTTTTTTTCCATGACCTCTTATTTTGTTCGTTTTTTCCCCGCTTAGACTCTGGATATCATAGTAGCAGGTGGCCCAAATAAATACACCATCCTCTTTGGAATCAAATTAAAAAATTTCCTGTGTGATTGAAATATTTGGACTTTGGAGCATTTGGTTGGGTACTTATAAAACAAAAACGTACTTTCCGAAATGAGAAAAAAAAAAAAAGAAAAGAAAGAAAAATGCTGTAAGTAAATTATTATCTTATTTTTATATGTTCACAGAGATTCATTAGAGGTGAAGAATCTTTTTTTTTTTCTTTTTTTGGTTGCTTCCTTATTGTTAATTTTCTGGAACAATGTGGGATTATGTCGGAAGCGTTTATTATCTATGTATGTATGTGTAGGATGGTCCTTGTTCTCCTGTGTTGCTTCAAGGAACTGGGTTGCCTTCTCCTCTGACTTGTGTTTATAGTTTGTTTTCCATGTAGGTTTTGCTCATACATGTACTGCCCATCCTCAGCTGTCATGATAAAAGAATGCAATGGATTGTTAACGTTGGATTCCAACATCAAATTTGCTAAATGAATGTTATTTCTCAAGCATTAGCAGTATTAGTCATCTTTTGTGGCATTTGAATGTGGCATTTATGGAATCATATTATATCATATACTTAACTATTGCATCATGGTTAACCAATTATAGTTTAAAATTCTTTAAATTAGTATTAGTTAATTTTTCATAGATCTAATTGTTTTAGTATCTATAATTGATTTCTTATCTATAATACTAATCGATAGGGCTTCATTGGTAAGTGCTACAAGATCTCGTGCATGGAAACCCGCGGTTATGGATCTGAATTCGTTAGTATGGAATATTTTCTTTTTCAATTGAAATCCCCTGGTATATAAAAGAGTGAAAAAGTATTTTTGTTGTGGAATAAGAACCCTTCATATCTTAATATGTGTATTTAATTTATTTGGGGCTATTAAAGAATCATATTTCAACATTTATGTCTGAAAATATATTAAAATGAGAATTTCAAAAAGAAAAAAATTGGAGCAACTGAAATGATTTTCTTGAGCAAGGACTTCAGCTTTGAGATTGGTTTTATATGTTTGCCACGAGCTTTGAGGATTGCCACTTTTTAACTTATCAATCACATAGATCGTGGATTTTAGCTATATCCATAAGTCATGTGGACCTTCACATTTATGGATGGTCAAGAAACATATTCCGGGCCATACCAATAATTGAAAGGGGCATGGTCCCAAACATATTCAGGAATGCTAGTGCATTCACATTCGTCATTCGTGCATTTACACACTTTTAATATAGGCACATGCTGATTTGTAATTGCTAATGCAAAGCGTGTGGACACAGTAATCAATTTGTTAACAGTTTAATATAAACCTTTTTTTTATGAGTTTGTTTTTTCTTATTAACAAATGCACTTAAGCATTATCTAAAGTTTGTTAATACACCATTTATAATAATAAAATAATTATTAAATGCAAAAGTCGATAATTTTATTATTCATTTACTGTATTAAAGAGTGCTTTTAAGGTCATTGGCTAGAAAAAAAAAATCCTTCTTTTATCAAGTATTTCAGCCTCAAAAGTTTTTGTGTTGTATTCATGCATGGTGGCACTGCTGAAGTCGTGGTGTAAAGGGCTAGAGCTAGAACTTTTTGCTTGTTAGTGGTGTCAGTAAATTTTGGTGATTCCTCAATTGAGTTTTATTGCACTTTTTATTTTACAGCCAGTAACAGCCTTATCTTTTGCTTCTTTACTCCCTGAGTGAACCACATTTATGGGTCAACGTTGCTTGCTAAGGTAACTTATCTCCTTCCATATCAGCCGTTGAATTTTACGTGATCCACATGATAATAAATAAATTAAGATAATTAAATCAAATTATTAAGATAAAATTATAAAGTAAATC
>JBBYHO010000018.1:480561-491510 GCA_038382025.1 Adansonia gregorii
AGTTGGAGTTCTTTGGGACTATCACCATTTTCAAATTAGGAAAGGTTTGAAAGCATCTGCCTTTTTCCTTTTTTCTGGGGTGGGTGGGGGACCGGGGGGGGGGGGGAAGGGGGTGTGAGGATGCAGGGGCGTGGTGCCTTAAAGCAAACCCTTCTAATGGCCACATATTTTGAAAGTCCTAGTCAATCTATTTTTCAGAACCTAAAGATTCCCAAGTTCACAAATCAATAATTTAGATGGATAACTACTACTTCAGAAAACTCTTATTTGACCTAACTCTAGTGATATTCGATAATTTATATATTAATATTATATTATATATTTTAATATATTATAATTATATTTAAAATTTTTATATTTATATTAATTTTAATATATTTATAATTTATGTTAAATAAATTTTAAAAATATATTTAATTTATATTATTTTTTTATTTTATTTATATTATATTTATATAATTTTATCAAATATTATTAGATTTAATTTTAACATTCAAACATGGAATTGAACTACACGAAGGAGGCCTATGGTCACTTGCGTGTTTTTTGTCCCTTTTTAAAACTGTTATCAGCGTTCTTGATGCCTTTGTACTTATCAGTTTACCCCCAACGAGGTGGAAAGGGTTAAAAAATGGGGGCTCCATTCAGCCTTATCCTACACTGATTCATGTTCCTTTTGTATCGTAAAGAAGTTCAATTCCCATATGTTTTTAATCCAACAAAGTTAGACACTTGACATTCAAAAACTTAGATGTTTTCTTTCAAATTGAATTTTCTTTTATCTCTTATTTCGTTGAGTATCGTAAAATAAAATTTAAAATTAAAATTTAATTCAGTCATCTTAAAGAAATAACATCTAATAAATATAAATTTAACTCTTACCATTATAATATCTTCTTGTATTTTTAGATTGCGGCCTCCTTTATATAAAAAAAAGGGGTGAAATTCATTGTTTTTCATGTTACTTTTGGAGAGCTTCCCATTAAAACTTAGGTAGACTACATGGTTGAAATGGTTTAATTGAGATCTTAAAGCAAATAAAATGATGCAAGCTATGGTTATTAAAGTCAAATAATTCATCAAACTCATTCCTAGGGTAGGCTATGTTAGGTATCTGAACAAGTTTTGTTTCATTCATGAAAATAGCTGTTTCCCATGCATGAATTGCATAATCGTAGTTGTATTTGAATCAGCTTATTCCTCAAAATGATATGAGAAAAAAAGAGAGCAACTTCATTAGGCATGCTTGAGTTTAAACATTGGAAGAAGGGCTCAATAGATGTTTACATCCCTTACTCAGACTGTCTATATCAAGGCATTGCCAAACTCAAACAGCTTTGATTTTCTGATTATGAGAGATTAATAAAACCAGAACTACATTAGTGAAAGTTTCTCATAAAATATTGTATACGAGTGACAAATGTAGAATGCTGAAATTGGTTGCCAAGATCTTTGATATGAACAGTCACTCTATGCATCTCTTCTCACTTCTTCCATTGGGGCAGCCTTTGAACCACAACCTGAAACCAACAATTGCAAAGATAGATTACATTTCTTATTTAACACTGCATCACTGAGAAACTTCTCTTTTCAGTTGCTTAAACTATAGTCTTTAGGAAGAACATTTCTGCGCTTCTACAACTTGTAAAATTCATTTGCAAATAGTAAGCATCCTATTGGAAATACATTTTCCATCCCCCCTCGCCCCACCCCCCCCCCCACCCAAAAAAAAGCATTTATACATGCAAAACTCAAAAAGACAAGCATGCTATGTTTTTACCTTTTCTATGTTCAAGTATGCATAAAAGTTAGCATTAGTTATTTTAAAGAGGGAATCAAAATTCGAGTTCCAATGGCAGCTACTTTTAAGAGAAGACATCCAGTAAGTCCAAAATTCAAATCCCAGCATTTGTAATTACTTCCCTTATTCTTAGATTACAGCCTCCTTTGTACCCAAAAGAAAAAAAATCAAGTTCCAACTCAGTTATTGATTTAGGCACAATTTCTTTTCAGCTTACTTTGACAGTGGGTATATGGTTTCTCTCTTTTTTCCACTTGCTCTACTTTGGACTTTGGAAGGGTATAGAACACAAGATATATACATATCCATTTTCTAGGAGTTGAATTTCTAACTTCACATAATGAATCTATCTATGGACTAATTAATTTCAGTATAGAAGAATCTAGAGCATATAAGTCCACCATTTAGAGGGAAAGATAGCAGCTCTGCTGCATCATACCTCGCCGGAATTC
This sequence comes from Adansonia gregorii, assembly GCA_038382025.1. Taxonomy (NCBI): domain Eukaryota; kingdom Viridiplantae; phylum Streptophyta; class Magnoliopsida; order Malvales; family Malvaceae; genus Adansonia; species Adansonia gregorii. The sequence goes on from JBBYHO010000018.1 coordinate 482,815, forward strand.
TCCTTATTTCCCACAATAGTTTGACAAGCAAGCCTCCAAGATTCTGGTTTCTGTACATCAGAATTTAATGTGGTTTTCAAGAATTAGTCAAAAACTACTTCATGTCAATGGGACACATTTATTACGGTCTTGTTTTTGTTTTAACAAAGCATTGGCTTTAAACTCTAAGTTTAACTCAATTGTTTCATGCAACCACTATTAAGAGATGATATTTAACATGTTTGGGTTTGAATCCCAGTATCTGTAGTCTCTTCCCTTATCCCTAAGCTGAGGCCTCCTTTGTACCAAAGAGAAAACAAGCATTGACTTTCAAATCTGATATATATATATATATATATTTATATATATTAAGAATATGAAAGGAAATATACTGAGAGAAGAAAGCATACCTTCTTGAGATATCGTAGTTCCGTATTGGTTCTTTCATTCAAAAGGTCTTTCCCATCAACAATCTGCAAAAGGGTAGTATCAAAGAACCAGCAAACCAATTGGGGAATAAATGTGATGCTTTAATTAAAGTGAAAGATAACAACTCAAACCTTCTATATAATTAACAAAAATAATGCTAATGCCTTAATTAATTCATACCTCTACAATGCAAGTTCCACAGCTTCCACCACCTCCACAGTTCATCAATTTCCCCAAATCCCAAATTTCAATTTAGGAATATTAGGAGCAAAAAGAATTGCAAAAACCAAAACATATGGGAAAAAAGAACAAAAATTCAGATGGAATTTCCATTTTTTTTCTTAAAGCAACTCACATAGGCAGCATAGAGCTCAATCTTGTTATCCAACATGATGTTCCTCAGCAACTTTTCACCACTTATTGCTTTAGTCTTATCCACTGGGTACGACCCATCACCTCCTGGATTCGGCTGCCATGTTTCAACAATACCCAAAAAAAAAGAAACACCCAACATTCCACAACTTTAAGAAGACTTTAGTTAAAGAGGGTTCGACTTTTTGAATGTATATAAAAATATGGTACCCCAAGAAATTCCAGCTCGATTTCGGGCTTTTCTGATGTAGTTGGTGAATTGGCTTCAGGAGAACTGGTTGCCAATGTAACAGAAATATGTCTCTTCCTAGGAATAAACTTAATTGGGCTATCGTAACCTTTGCTGTTCGATGAAAATGTTGTCGGTAGAACTTCTACGACAGGAAAAAAATAACATAAATAATATAAATAGTATATAAATATATAAATATATTAAAATTTACTTAGATATATACTAATTTAAATATAATTATGATATAAAAAATAATATAAATATAGGTACAATTTACCTGTTGATCTGGGAGTTATGCTAGTTAAGTTTAAGGAAGCCATTTTTTTTCTTGTTTGCTCTCTGTTTCCTGCACACTTCTTTAAGTTCTGCAAACTTCCCTTTACTTTCGGATGCTTGATTTGTAAGATTCTGGGCCTCAAGTACAATGGTAGGAAAGTAATTTTACATACGCTCAAGATTGTGGCCGATATCTAATGGGCTTCGAAATTTCTCCAGATTTATGGGGCCTTTGCCCAACAAATAGCTACCGTTAAAACCTGCCCCGAAACCTTTGAAATTCTTCAAAAAAAATAAAAAAGGAAATGAAATCTCTCCTCCAGCAGCGGCAACACCGTTTCCTTCTTCTGAATGTTCGTCATCTTCGAAAGCTGTTCTTCTCTGATCAATCATGGCTTTTCACGAAAGGCAATCCTCTGATCAAGTCGCCCATGCCGCCTTCTTCTCCTTCCTCTACCAACACCAAATCTCACCAAATTCCTACCCCTGGTTTCTCCCAGAACAAATTTTCCATCATCTCCAATCTCCTCAAAGACCCAACCATTGCCTCCTGTTCATCTCTCGAGTCCGCCCTGGACCAAACAGGGGTAGACCCAGATCCCTTTCTGGTCCAAGCAATATTCGAACACTTCGATTCTTCTCCGAAATTGTTGCATGATTTATTTCTTTGGGCTGAAAAGAAACCTGGGTTTGAATCCTCTGCGACGTTGTTTGACTCGATGGTCAATATTCTTGGTAAAGCTAGGAAGTTTGAGGACGCGTGGAGTTTGGTTCTTGATCGGATTGGTGATGGGAAAGAGGGTTTTGCTTTGGTTTCTGTTAATACCTTTGTAATTTTGATCCGACGGTACGCTCGTGCAGGTATTTTCCTTTATGTTTTGCATAAAAAAGCTTTGAACTTGCTCGTGCCTAGAAGTTTGATGCTGGAACCTTGATGGAGCAATCGTTTTACTACCCTTCCCATTCTATTTCTGTGTCAAATATTTGCATTATTGAGGTTCAATTTAGATTTTTTTTTAATGTATTTAAGGTTAGGTTCTATCAATTCAATGATGAATTTGTAAGTCAATAAGTAAGATATTGGATTTGGACTAAGAAATTACGGATTACTACTATCCTATATTCGAGCAGCTATACATATGTACTTGCATGTCCAATGAAACTTATTATTGGATAATCAAATTAACATTATTACTTAAAATTAAGCAAAGAAACCTGCTTTAAATTCTTTGAATTCATTATCGATGTATAACATTTGTTGGAGCAAATATTTGGGATAGAAGTATTAGGATGAACAACATTTTCCCTCGTGATATGAATACAAAATAGGATTTGCTCCTACTTTCATGAAGATCCTTTACATTTTATTGGCTGAGGGATTTGGTCATTTGTTTTGAAATGCAACATTGGAGTTTGTTTTTTTTTTTTTTTAGTCTTATTCCATTTTTGGACCTTTTTTTTATGGTTCACTCTTTGTATGTTTGTACGCTTGTAGACTTGTGGTGCTCACCGGCTTATATTTTGAACCTTTTATACTTGTAGTTGTATGAAATTATATTGCTTGGCAGTTTTAAGTGACAGCTTGAATTTTAGTGTTCTTTTGGAATTAGTGATGTTTATGCACTATAAATTCATGCAGGTATGATTCAGCCTGCTATCCGTACATTTGAATTTGCAAGCAGTTTAGATCAAATATGTAATTCAGACAAGAAAACTAATCTGTTTGAAATACTGTTGGACTCTCTGTGTAAGGAAGGGCATGTTAGAGTGGCATCGGAATATTTCACTAGAAAAATGGAAACTGATCCTTATTGGGTTCCGTCAATCAAAGTTTATAACATACTATTAAATGGATGGTTTCGGTCAAGAAAGCTCAAGCATGCAGAGAGACTTTGGCTGGATATGAAAAAGGATGGTGTGTCACCTAGCGTTGTAACATATGGTACCCTTATAGAAGGATACTGTACAATGCGTCGTGTTGAGAGGGCAGTGGAGTTGGCTGATGAAATGAAGGGAGCAGGAATTGAGCCGAATGTGAAAGTATACAATTCAATTATTGATGCACTGGGGGAAGCAGGCAGGTTAAAGGAGGCACTAGGGATGATGGAACGAGTTTTCTTGTGTGAAACAGGCCCTGATATTTCAACGTATAATTCTTTGGTGAAAGGTTATTGCAAGGCCAGAGATTTAGCCGGGGCTAGTAAAATACTTAAGATGATGATTAGCAGGGGTTGCATTCCAACCATTACAACCTACAATTATTTCTTTAGGTATTTCTCGCAATTCAGGAAAATAGAGGAAGCAATGAACCTTTATACAAAGATCATTCAGTCTGGTCACACTCCAGATCGGCTTACTTACCAACTTTTGTTGAAGCTGCTGTGTGAGGAGGAGAGGTTGGACTTGGCAGTGCAGGTTAGCAAAGAAATGATGGCGAGGGGATACGATAGGGACTTGGCTTCTAGCACCATGCTGATTCATTTGCTTTGCAAAATGCATAGGTTTGAAGATGCTTTTGGAGAGTTTGAGGACATGATACGAAAGGGTATGGCTCCACAATACCTCACTTTCCTGAGAATGAATGACGAGTTAAAGAAAAGGGGAATGACTGGGATGGCAAGTAAACTATGTGATATGATGAGTTCTGTACATTCTTCCAAAAAATTGCCCAATACATATCGTAGAGATGAGGACTCATCACGAGCAAGGAGGACATCCATAATGCGGAAAGCTGAAACAATGTCTGATATGCTAAAGACATGTAATGATCCGAGAGAACTTGTTAAGCATAGAACATTATCTGCAAATGCTGTATCAACAGCAGGCCAATTGATTGACGTTATCAAGAAAAGAGCAAAAGAAACAATTATGAATAGTTAATGCTTAAGAGCAAGCGAAATGACAACAATGTACCAGGCTTAAATGAATTTTGATTCAGCTGATGTTAGATGGCTTCTGTTATCTCTGGGAAAACTTATGGGAGACTGATTGTGGAGCACTCTGTTTGTGATTAAGGTAGCATGTTTTGTACTGTTTTGGAAGCTTGTATATCTTGGAGTGTAAGATCACAAGCAGTGTGATGAAAATGAAAGACCATTTTTATGTTGCACATTTTGGGATGTAGAGGATAAGATGATAGAAAAGATTTTTGGAATGTAGAGGACAAGATGCATTGCGCTCTTGCTTTTTATTTTAAATTGAGTTGGGGGGATTTTTGAGGCTGCAATTACTTAGCAGTAGCACCAACTCTTCTTTTGTCAGTTTCACTATTTCATTGTCAAAGAAGGAATCCCATATCTGTTTTCTTGGATTTGACTTGAGAAGAGCAACTGCATGTGGGATGCGGGTAAGATATCAATTATACTTTCATTGTTCTAAATTGCAGAACCATGCTATGTACATTTTTGGGGGTTTTCCCACTTCAACGAAATGAGACTTAAACTACATTTGAAATGGTTATACTTTCTTTTAAACTTGGCATATGTAATCGATAGATGTTGTCTCATTAAACCAAGCAAGCTATCAGTGTATCACCTTTTCCCTGAGCTAAAGTGTCCAAATTTATTTCCCAAACTGTTATATGTATTTCTTTTTTTTCAATATAACTGTTATATGTATTAGATACTAAAGTTATTTGCTCTCTCTTCTGCTTTGTGTAACTTTGGCCGTATTACGTGCTCAAAGTAGTAAGGTCTTGTTTAAAATTTTGGCCCTATATAGACAACACAGTTACCTACATTACATCGTCAACTTGATGGGCCCTGTTATCTAGTGTATATGAATTGTCCTTGCACCATGGGCCCTTTGAGGAGGAAAGGTTCTCTGATTGTAGGAACTGTTCATTTCTTTCTTAAAGTTCGGTCCAACAAAAAAGAACGTAGCCTAACTAAACAATTCGTTTGACAGGAATTATTTTGTCTCAGGTGATTTTAGCTAATATCTTCAGTAAAGCTGCCAGAAATTGGGCCTATTGAGATAGTTTTGCTTTGCATCCGCATTGTGCCTTTGCCAGATTATGTATTTGTTGCATCAACTGTCTTCCTGTTATGCCACATGCATTTGCAGAAAACAGGGCCTGTAAAGCACCTAATAGGACTAGGCTATTAAACCTTGTCGTTTCAGTGGTTACCTATGCTTGCTATGATATCCATTAATGATAATGTTTCCTGATTTGGTGTTTCACTGTAAAAATTTTGTAAGTTACACTTTAATTTGGTTTAAAATTTCAGTCTTAGAAAAGGGGTTTTTAAGCAAAAGATTGTGCTTTCCTGCTCATCACTTGGTGCCTGTTCAGTGTTGAAACATACTGAGTGCAAAGTATGTGTACCTGTTGCTATTTGGATCCAGTATTTAAGAGAAAAGCGTTATGGATATGTATCCTGTTTTGGGATTTTTCCTCCTTTTTAAACATTGAATTTTAATAATATTGGAATTAAGAAATGTCAAAGGCATGTCAGTGACAAGGCATATAGTGCCTTATCGCTACATTGCTTTGACTCTTCATTTTTCTTGAATTACTTATGTCAGATGCTCGTTTCTAATGCATATCTGTACTTAGATTTGATCAAAGACCCTCCAAATACATGGAGAAACCTAGAAAACTTGAGCATACCCATGTGGGACACATTCCCATATCCAACACTCACATCCGAGTCCAAGTAACTTAGCCTTATCCCACGCATACTTTGTGAGCTTGGTTTATTACCTGCTTTGGAAATCCTTTGAACTGTTTTCCTTGCATCCTGTCTTGATTACATTTTCATTTCTTTGCGCTTGGTGTAACTCTAATTCTCATATCCATCACTGTGAACCCGTTGTCACTCAATCATCAACTTCATGCATCTGCATGACCCTATGGAGGTGAAATTTTGGAGTATCTGATACATGACACCCGTGGGGTCCGAGAAGGAATCTGATCCATTGAAAGACTTTGACATATCCTATGGTCCAGACAAGAATATTGGAAGGGTGCAAGAAATATCAACCGCTTACAAATAGGGTAACTTGTCCCTTCATTTCAAAAGATGTGATGGCTTATTATTGGTGGGGTTTGATTGCCATATGAATTACATCATTGATTCTTCTCATCATCTCATTGATTTTATCTGTTATGAGCAGCTGTATAGTGTAGACTAATGATATCTCTCTCCCTAATGGTTTTATCATAGTTGTGGGCAAATGCTGCACTTGAATAGATTATTCATTTGGACTTTGATTGTTATTTAGTTTACTCGGACTTGGGTTTAATTGAGGATACAAGAATGTATCCAACATGGGTTTATTGAATTCTTTTCGAAGTTCGTCTATGTATTTGGAAGGTCATTGGAGACTCACGTTCTTGTATTCATGGTGTCTAGATATGCGTTAGATGTGAGTGTCTGCATATAGATATTCAAAAAAAAATAAAAAGTGGAGCAACATAGATTGTAGATGTACTACATGAGATGTCCATGTCCATGTTACATGTGATTTAATTACCTCTAATTGAGAAGGTTCAAGATTCCATTCTTTCGTTTTCCATCAAAATTCAAAACCTATTCATTGTACTAAAATGCTGTGTGTGTGTGTGTGTGTATATATATATATATATATATATATATATATATATGACTATACAGCCAAATGAGTTGAAATTAAGACATTGACAATTCTAACTTGATAGTAATTTTCTTCTCCTCCTCCTTTCACTTTGATTTTACAGGAAAATGTAGTAATCCATTTTGATAATGACAGAAAGATCTTAGGTTCAAAAAGTCCTAACATTGATAAATCTTACTTCATACGTAAAAAAATGACCCAAATAAATAAATAAATAAACTAGTGGAATTGTTGATGCCTCCTGGAAAACAAGATTAGGTGCCTCTCCTTTTAGAGAGAGAGAGAGATATATATATATATATATATTTTTTATATATTTACAGTAGCACACTAATTTCTAAATGTGTTAATTATTATGCACTCCTGTCCTTCAGATATTGTGGTTTGATTTGTTAATTTCTGAATATATGTCGTGTTTCGTGTTGTTTTTTTGTTAGTTCAAATATTGACGCAACACAAATCAATGAATGTGTTAAAATTTTAAATACGAATATAATACATATGTTAAACATATTTTGTTCATTTTATATTTTTGTTTCGCATCTAAAATTTGGTAAATTTAATTTTGGCACCCGCATGATATCACTAAAATGACTTAAAAGGCAATTCAAAATAGCATTCTTCTCTCCAAATTGGCTAATTGGACTTTATTATAACCATTCCAACATGTCATTAAATAATGAAAGCAACTAAAGACAAGGTTTCTAGGTTGGTGAAAGAGATGATGGCTTTTTTATATGATTTGTGTTCTTAACTCCAGTAATAAAGATATATGAACAAAGGCTTCCTTCTTTTTGAATAAATATCTTTAAGGTATCTAATGAGCCCTACTACAACAATAACAAATATTAGTTTTTTCTTTACCCCTTTTTTTCCCCAGATTCAAATAGAACTATCGTCGAGCCATTGGCTCATCCTAGTCGAACTTGATTGAGACTCTGAAGAGGCTTTTGAAAATTCGGACTGGTTTTTGAAAATTCAAATCAGATTAATTCGAATTATTATCTAATAATAAAAATAATATTTTTATTTAAATTTATTTATAAAAATTTATAAAATAAAAAATAATATTTTATTAATATAATAAACAATGTAACCGATTTTCGAATGGTTCCGAAGTTATGCAAAGTTCTAGTTTTAAATATTTTTATTGCAAAATTCTTAAAATTTTAAGTGCATTAAGGTCCAGCTACTTGCTCTCACAATTTCATCTTTTTATGATAATAATAATAATAATAATGAGGTAAAACTTGATTTATAAATTAAATTAATTAGTTCAAAAAATGCGAGTTGGTCACTTTAAGTTAAGAGTATGAAATAGATGATTTCGAACTTAAAAACACTAAAAGTAACAGCAAAATGCAAAAGAAAGAAACGTTATATTTTATTTTATTTTTACTCTATGAATTGAAGCGCCTTTTCAATCTTTGGTCCATCTGGGAAGCAGATGTTTGAAACGTGGAAAACCCTGAAAGTAACAGCTCCGGTAACTATGATCTTTGAGTGACTCAAAACGGTAAAAAAAAAAAAAAAAAAGGGGCAATTAGATGGATGGAGAGGAACATTAAAAAGAGCTGTCACTCTCCTATTTGCCCTCTATCCAAAATCTTCAACCTTGAAGTAGAAATTTCAGTAGAAGGATCTTACCGAGAAGTTTAACATATTAAAAGCAATTAGATAGGGAAAACTTAACAAATTTTAGTATAATTATTATTTTTCAATTATGTTAATTAGTATTTTTATTATAATTATGATCACTTATTAATATTATTTAATTTTTAAATTAAATAAAAAAATTAAAAATTAAAAA
>JBBYHO010000018.1:491610-501856 GCA_038382025.1 Adansonia gregorii
GTATTTTTATTATAATTATGATCACTTATTAATATTATTTAATTTTTAAATTAAATAAAAAAATTAAAAATTAAAAACTGATTTAAATTATAGTGTTTGGTTCAATCTAAAGTGGTTCTAGCAGTGAACATTACCTTTTGAAAAGGAGGAGATAATTTTAAAAGAAAAATTATATATTTTTTTGGACTTGGATGGTAAGTGATATGAGTGGAGAATTAACTGATAAAGAAAGAAGTAGAAGTGGTTTACACGGAGGCCGAAGTGGGAAAAGGCAAGTGGCCGTGGTGCTGGTGGGAGCAGAGCAGTCAACAAATGTTCCAATATATTATTATTCTTATATTAATTAATTTACCCCTCCCCCTCCCCCTCCCCCACCCCCCGGCCCCCTCCCCATTTGATTTCCTCTAATCCTCTCTCTCTTCCCCTATTGCGGCAACTTTCTTTTTGCCCACAATTTACTCCTTTCCTTTGCACGTGCTTTGCTATTTAACCCCTCCGTATTTCCATCTTCACTTTTCACTCCCCAATTTTTTTTTTTAAATGAAAGAGGCCTTAGTTTAAGAACGGAGGAAATATTTCAATGTTAAGATTTGAATTAATTTTAAGTTTTTTTTTTTTTACTTTTTAACAATGCTCGTTTCTAACCAAAAATTAGGGCTTAAATGTTTAATTTAAAAGTTTTTATATTTGAATTTGAGAATGAGAGAACATAGGAAATGAGGCTTTGAATTATTGTATTTTATCTTTCATCTTATAAATTTATATCGCATTTAAATGAAGATTTAATTTAATTTTTGTTAAGAATTTAATTTGGTTTAAATTAAAAATTAAAAATTTATTATATATATAAATTACATATTAAAAAATTATTTAAATATAAATTAAATGTTAAAAATTTATTTAGATTCAATAGAAATATGAAGACTTATAATTGTAAAATGACAAATTTCATAAGATTTTTAACATAGTTATGATTATGAAGTAACCCTTTATCCAACAATTTTCGTACTTCCAAGAAATTAATGACATAAATATTCCTTAAATTCTTTCAGGTTAATCATTCCATATAGGTTACTTTAATTATGGTTAGGAATGTTCGCTATTCAGTTAAAATCAAATTACTTAATTAAAATCGAAATTAATTTGATTATTCAATCAATTATGGGTATAGAGATTTTAGAGACTTCTTTAATTATCGATTCATTTGGTTCGATTACTTAAAAATAATAAAATTAGTTGAATTAATCAAATTATATAAAATATTATATTTTTAATTTTTATTAATGTTTTTAAGTTTTATTATTGTTAAAATTTTAACTTATTATGTATGCAATTTTACGTGTATTTAACATGTGAATATTTATTAAATGATTATACTTATTTGAATTACGAAAAAAAATAAAATTTTAAGTTGTCATTTGAATTTATTGATGGTAACAATAATTACAATTAGGTTAATTTAATTAACAAATTAAATTAATTAAAATATTTCACTCGGTTAAAGTTTATTTTTGAATAATTCAATTTGACTAATGAAAGTAAAAAAAATTAAAAAAATTCAATTAATAATAATTTTGAATCCGATTTTAACCGATTTAACCAAACGAACACTTTGTAATGTTAAGCAGTAATTAAAATCCTCAGTAATACTACCTAGTATCCATTGAAGAACCCTTTTTTAAACATATATATATATATATATATATATATGAAGAAGTGTTTGCAAACATTAAACACATGTTGACAAATAACATTATTAGCTTTGTACTAAATCATAGAATCACAATCATTTTCGATTGATTAGCTGCTAATAACATTCTTTTCCAAGCAATTAATTTACTCAATTAAAATGCCAACGCTTTTCTTTTTTTTTTTTTTTTTAAAATGCTTGTGTTATCGTATCATAAGAATCAAGAAATTTAATTAGAGTTTTTAAATAATAAAACATTATTAAATTTTAAGAGTTCAAAGTACATATATTATAAACACAGTAAAAAATCTAAACTTATTATCTATTTGGTAACAATTTTTTTTAAAATTAAAAAAGGTGTTAAAATAGGAGTTGCAAATTGCAATCAGCACCCTATATGGTGAAATATTAATATCAATTACTCTTGTAATGATATATATATATATATATTAATAAATTCTTGTATGGATCTGATCATATCGTTTTTGTCCCTATTAATTTTTTGAACTTTTTTAGATATAATATCATAATTTAATTGTGAACAATATTTTTAAAATAAAGGTATAATTATTTTATTTACTTTAAGTAAATTTAATGATTACACTTTCTTTTACATAAAATATATAAAAGTATAAAAAATAAAAAGATAATTTAATAGAGGAAATGAAATAAAATAAAGTAAATATTTATCAAAACCATATATTTTACGAAAAAAAATTCCCTCTTCACCTTGGGTCCGATTCCCTGCGAATGATAGTAAGTTAATTAGCACTAAGGGATAAAAATGTGTTGGACTGCATCATTTGTGCCGAATCCGTGGTGGAATTTTACGTAAGCATATCAAAGATAATTTACAATATTACGTAATATTTAAAAAATATTATATAAAATTTATAAATTTTTATGTTATTTTATATTATAATTAAATAATTATAGAATTACAGTAAAAAAAAAATTGGAGATAAAATGATTCCATTACCCATCTTTAGTTTCACTTCTTTCTCTCCCTTAAAAAGAAAATAAATGTTTTCATTGTTGGCCTAACATCCTGTAAGAAACCTGAAAAAACTACAAGACAGAAGCCGAGACATTGGTGCTGGAGAACAAAGGAACCCAACATTCAGACACACTGATCAATCAGAGAGAGAGAGAGAGAGAAGAAAATACCCTTCAATAACCCCCCCCCCCCGCCCCCGAAAAAAAAAAAACAGAACCTTTTGCTTTTTAATGCTCTCTTCTCTCTCTTAAAAAGACTTTGATTCTCAGTTTCTTACCCTCTCTCTTTTCTCTACTCTTCTACCTTTTCTTTTCTTTTATTTTTTTTAATCTTTATCAAAAATCGTGCACTCTTTTTCTCAGTTTTTCTTTTTCTTTTTTTTTTTTGACAAAAGAGTTTGAGAGGGAGAAGAGAGAGGCTAGGCTATGGCGGAGCAGCAACATCAGAAGAGTGATGATGATCTGGAGATATGGGTTGTGATGATGATGGTGATGGGATGGCCGTACTGAAAATGTCTCAGCAAAGCAAAACTACCAACACCAACAATGCGAACACTAACAACGCTTCTACTCATTTGCAGCACCAACAAGAAGCAAAGCCAACAATGTTTCATGATTTCCTGGGGATGAAAGCTGCAGATTCCGCCGTCGTTTCAGCCCCCAAGGCCACTGATGCAAGGTTTTCAGAGGCTACCCCTTCTGCTTCAGCCTCCGTTGGTGCCTCTTTCGGCGGTGGCGGTGCTGGCCGTGGACACATCTCTTCTACCTCTGCTCTGGGTTCTGGTTAGTTCTCTATCACACACTAAAATCTTTTTCTCGCCTTTTTTCAAAGCTGTAATGTAAATAGGGTTGCTTTGCTTTTAGTTTTTAGATACTTTCACTTTTTTTTTTCCATTTTCCCCTTGTTTGTGAGGGTTGGTTTCCATGTGAAAGACTCTTGAGTATATTATCTCACTAGGGAATTTCAGAATGTGAGAAGTATAATTCTTGCCGTATAGTTTGATGGGTAGTTTTGATTTTTGGTTTATGTTAGTGCTTGAGGCTTAAAAATCTTTATTTTTTGATGTTAAAGTAGTAAGTCTTACTCTCATAGTTGGTATTGGTGTCTTTCTGATGGATTAGTTTTTGTAAGGTAAGCAATGGAGTTGGTATCTCCTCACCAAGGTCACCCATCTCTTTGTTTTATTTTCTCTGATTATTTTTTCCCCTTATTTTACTTGGGGCTAAGATAGCTGTATAAAATAAGGAGTTATGGTTTCATTTTCGGAGGAGAACTTTTAGTTCTCTGATTTGTCTGCTTTTTTATTTTTGTCTTTTATTTTATGGTAGGTTAAGCCATTATGGTGTTTGATGACTTTATCTATTAAATGCTGTTGTGCAATGCCTTAGTTCTTTACCTTATGTTGTTATCTCTTGTGGGTAAAAGGCATTGATGCCTACGTTACTCGAACTTGGTTGCGAGTGTTAGAGATGGGTATGACGTAGGTATGTTCAATTTTATCTAAGTTTTTCCGTATATTTGGTGGGTTTTTGGAGGGTCATATCTCCACTGCCATGTCCGAAAATGTGTCAAACATGGGTACTTAAAAAATATGAAGAGTCGGAGCAACATAGGTTGACATGTTTTTGTTTTCCTCAGAAACATCTCATTACAAAAGTGCAATATTTAAATAAGCAGAACGTGTTGCTAGATAGCTGTTGTACATTTGCTCATAATGATATGCTTTTTATCTCAGTAGGTTGACATTCTTAATCTTCAGGCATGTTTCTAGTAATTGTACTGCTGAGGTGGGATAAGTTTGAAAATACCTGTGTTTTCTGAATTGGGATTACACCTATCACAATTAAATTTTGATCTATTTTCTCATCAATTAGTAGGACAGGTGGGAAATCATCTTGAGGGCATTCCGTACTATGGTCCAAGGAGTGAAATTTCCGGCCCAGAGATAAGCAACAGATTGATAGGAAGTAAGAGAAGTAATTCAGATTCGGGTTTTATGGGTCGTGAATCTCTTGAGAGCTTGCATTTGAAGGTATTTGTCATATCTTACCATGTTTTACCTTTCTCTTCTCTAAGGGAATGAGAAGCTCCATTTGTTGTTAGTCATTTATATTTACTAAATATTTTTCTTTATATTTGTATTCAGGTGCTCCATAATGGGGCTGGTGGAGAGCGACCTAGAAGGGCCAAGGAGGATGAAGTGTTCCTTGGTATGCAGTCAATGAAGCCTTCTTCTGCGTCTCTTATACTACAGGCTCCTACTGGTAGCAGACCTGAAGGCAGTGCTTCCAAATGGGAGCAGTCTGTCCCCGTTATAGGCTCTGCACCTCAGTATGCTTCACGCAGTGGTCAGTTTGCACCTTTTGTGCATCAAGTATCATCAAACAGGTTCAAGGATACAACTGTTGGTCCTTCTGTTATCTCTCACGCTGCTGCTGACGAAGGATCTAGAACTGGAATTAAAGGCCCTGGAATTTTAAGCTCTATCAATGCTTGTGGTGTTCCCACTGAAAAAAACTCATCTGGGTTAATGCCAAGTGGGGGCAGGCCAAAGTCTGGGGCTCATATTTCAGATCCAGAATCTTCAGTTCTTCCGAGGTGAATTCAATATAGTTTTTGTTTCCTGTTTTTGACTGTTGTGCTCTGGAAAGAGAAAAAGAAAAACAGATAATGAATGCTGTATTTTCTGTTGTGCTGGCAGTCGACAGGGATTAACATCTGCTGGCCGACAAATGACTATATTTTATGCTGGTCAGGCTCACGTCTTTGATGATGTGCATCCAAACAAGGTTGGTTTCTTGTTGTTTGCCAATGGACCTCTTGCTTTTTAATTTCAATTGTCCTTCATAAAGCTCGTGGTGAATGCCTATGAGGAACACCATCTGATTCAAGTATTTCATCTAATTGAATATTTAGGTCTAGATCGGCTAGGCTATGTCATAATATAATCCATAGAATTGCAAAAGCAAATAGGCTTAAAATTTCTCTGTTGCTGGTTGAGTCAATAGTTGCAGAAGAGGGCCATTGAGCTTGGCATCATATATAATGTAACCTGAGGGTAGACCTGCCACCTTAACTATGCATTTCAGAGCTTAGACGTTTCCTGAAAGTTTACATGTCATCATGGCATCCGATGAGATTGCCTGTCATTCTGTTGATATCCATAGTGGGCACGGAGAATGGGAGGAATGAACCTGTGATATGCTCCTTTCTCCAGAGTATGTTGTTGATTCAAGTGGCTGGTTTAGGGTGACACAATGTGGCTGACTTGTAATGACAGCCTGCTGTTTTTTCACCAATATAGGAGGACTAATAAAACACAATTTCCAAATTTAGAAGCATGACATTTTTATTCAGGAGTTCTTTTACTGAAACATGATACTGAAAAATGGAGTAAAGCTCCTGTTCATTTTTATCGCATCATAATCCTGGGTTTATGCAGTCGGTTACTTTAGGAAATGGAGCTAGTGCTGTTCCTTGGTCACACAACATACAAAATACCATTAAGGCTTGTTATGGAGGACTGCTGCATAAGTTTGTGTAGTTACTTTTGATGGAAGTTTAGAAAAAGGGCTTTGTGATTTGGCTCTATGTATGCCGGATTTGACTCTCTATCTGAGATTTAATAGTATGGATCGTGAACTATGGGGGTGTGTGTGTTTATATGTAATTGGAGATTCTTACAGACTTGGGAATTTGAATTCAACTGAGATTTTCCAAAGTTTCTTCAACTTTTGTTTCCTTTTTTCACTCCATTTTCTGTCTTTGAGATACTGACAGTAAGTCAATGGCGCATTGCCTTAAAAGAAAACATGGCTATCTCAGGTTTAAGTTGTCTTAACTTGTATTGGCCCCTTCTCTTTTTTTTGGGGTGATATAAAGGAGCTTTTGTTTCTTCTTCTTTTTTTCTTTTTTTTTGGGGGGGGGGGGGAAGAAGTCACTTACGTTCTATTGCAGAAAAGATACGGTTCTCTTGAAAGCCTGATATGATCTGCTACTGTAGAAGATTTCAGTTGAGTTTATAATTGCATGCAGCTTTTGATGATCCTGCTACTTGAGTTACTCAGCTGTGGTTATGTTGTCAGTTATACTTTGTTTTCCGCAATTGGTGGGTTGAGTCTGCTAGTCATTCTGTTGAGCTCCACTTAGAGCTATGGGAAACCAATTTATTTTTTATGATTATAGTTTTGAAGCTCAAAGAGGGTTGGTTTTCAGCTGCACTTCTTTTCACTACTTCAAACATTTTGTTTCACATAATCCTAAAAGATGTCATTTGACGTGAAGGGCATTGATGATCCTGAGGAATATAATTCTGGGAAACTGAAATTCATTCATTATGATCAATTGATTTTAAATTATTTACCTTTTTTGTTCACTCAAGGAATGATTAGCTTTGGGAACAGTAACTAATAGATGTTCGCCACTTTTTCCATAAAAGCAAATAATATTCTGTATTGTTAATTTATCGACATTGTTTGGTCTCGTTCTTACTTTAATCTTCCTATACCTCTTTGCTAAACAATTTTGCTGTCTCACGTTTCTGTTTTTCTATTATTTGGAGCATGATCATCTTGGATCAATTTTTTTTTATCCTGTTTCTCTGCCGCTGTTCCGTGCGATTGAAACTTATCTATTGAGTTATTTAAAATCTACCTATAATTAAGTATGAAACATTTCAAGGAAGTGAAGGCCAAAATATAGGCGTTTATCTGCTAAATGTAAAATGAATATATGGAAGAGCTGCTTAACCAAAGAGAGCCCTCTTAATTTAGAGTTCTATTGACCCTTAAGCTCTTTCCGAATTTAGTCTAGTGGATAGCGGCCTAGTTGGTGGCCTCCATGATTTGTGTGAATGCCAAGGCCCTATAAGGAGATTACTTTTCTTTGGGGGGGGGGGGTTGAATCACTGAATTTTAACTCGTAAATTTCTATATGTTCGTTTTGCAGCCAAAAGAGTACATATTGCTCTATTATTACTTAGCAGCGGCTTTTGTAGTATGCCATTGTGAAATACTCCAACGTATTGTTAGTTATCTTAGTGAATGATTATATTTATTGTCACTTTCCTGTTCAAATTTTCATTGTCATGGTACAGAGGACTGTTTTAATTCCAAAAAATGACTGTGCTTTAATACGGTGGTGACTGGGTCTTTTGTTTTCTCATAAAACATTCTAAAATGTCTATCTTCTGGTGTCGGTACTTGGTTTAAAATGAGTTTGTAAGAATTTGAAAGCTGATGTTTTTTATTTCACTCCTAATTCCATTTTATTGTTTCTTGTTGTTTTGGTTAGAAAAAAGGCCTTTTATTTAATCACATATTTTTGTTTTTTATGAATGAAGAAAATGCTGCACTTTAATGTACCAAGGGGGTGCCATCACATAAACAAGGCTAGTTCTTTTACTATAGATAAGGTTAACGAAATCCGAAGCTTCCTGTGTACCATCTTTTGGTTAAACAAATGAATTATGCCTATCTACAGTATACTTCTGCTTTGAAACTTTGAAGCTAAATATGTTCATACTCTAGTTCTTGTAACTTTTCTGGGTTTTTTTTTCCGAAGTTTTTGTTAACTTGAATTCGTTAAACATGCATATCTGTTCTTGACCACTGTTTGCTGCATTGTCATTTCAGGCAGACATAATTATGACCTTGGCTGGATCAAATGGAGGATCTTGGTCGACAACTTATTCTCCTAAATCCGCTATGAGGCCAATTAGTGAAAATTATGCAGCCAGCGGGGAACCTGAAGTGGTGGGAAGCATGGCTTTGTCACGGGAATTTCGAGGGAGGATAGCTGTTGCAGGTAATACTAGTCGAGGAACCAGTTCTAGTGAACGAATCTCGTTACAAACAGGTGATCTTACTTCCGCAATTAGTACGTAGTTCATTGGTGTTTCCATTTCGGTTGCATCGGTATGTTTTAGTGGTTTCCCTATCATGACAAAGAAAACATTTTCTATTTTCTCTCCCAACTCCATATGAGTTGCTTTTTTATTCCCCAACCCCCCCCGGCCTTTTTTTTGGATTGTCATTCACGATCACATAAATTCAATTGGCTCGGGATTTGAACATGATTCCACAATTGATAAAGAGATGCTCTAGTTTTAGCTTGCTTATGGTTTTAATTACTGCTCTCTGGGAATGTAGGGGTTCCTCAAAGCTCCATTGGTATGGCAAAAGATGCAAGAAATCCAGTTCAGGCAGCAGAACAACCTAGTACTGAAGATAAAAGAGACGTATAAAGAGCTTCAATTCTATTAGCTTGGGCTTATTCCCTTGTCTATGTCACCAATGCCTCAGCTTCTTCTTTTTTTTTTTTTTGAATTTTCTGCATTTATTATCTCTCTTTTTTTTTTTTTTTTTTTAGAATTAAAGAGAAGTTGGGGGGAGTACTTTCTTGTTTGTAGAGCAGAGAACTGAATTATCAATTAACCATCAGATGCAGATCTGTTTAAGCTTTATTCATCTGTTCTTAATTTGCCTTAGATGATTTAGTCTAGGGGTGATGAGCAAGTATTTAAATATCAATTACAGACACGTTTTCATTTGCATCATGCTTATCACGGTTCTCGACATAACTAATATTATCGTGGTCGATTAAGTTAAACATTGGCTGCAAAGAGAGTCGAAACCGTAAAATAGTGATCGTAATATGGAATTACGGTTCCTATTTAAATTTAAGATAATAACAGTTTGGTTTGATTTTGAAAAAAATTGCTATGTGTTGTATTGTAGTTTTTTGGAAAACCGAAGTAAAGTTGAATCCAATAGGTGCCAGTCGGATCGTGACTTAAAAAAAATTTAAAATTTAAGCTTAAACTTAAAGTTAACACAGCTTATCATGATGACCTAAGTTATTATTTAAAATATAATAAAAATATATTTTTATAATTAAATTTAAATAAAAATTATTTTAATTAATAAATAATGATTCGAGTTAAGTCGAATTTTAAAAGTCCAATGGTAATCAACCTCTTTGTGCACAGTTTTGTTCTCAAGTGCAACAGAATTTCTCCTAAATCACGAATCCTTTAGGTGAAGTTTTGAACTAAGCTGGTTGGGCTGATTTGACGACGTCCAAAGCTGAATTGGGTTTAGCTTTAATTTGCATGCCCTTGACGTTTGCAAATCCTTATTGAATTAATCCTAACGGACCTGTGTAGTTTAAAATTTCCAATGATGATAGTATGGAAACAATTAAAAAAGGTTACTAAGGGTGCATAAAAAAATTAAATTATTATTAAAAAAATCAGAAAATCAATAAATCAAATCAATTAAATCAAGAGTTCGTACCTAGACTAATCTAGTATACGAGTTTAAACTTATTTTTAATATTTTAAAAATATATATATTTTATTTAGAGATTTAAACTTTTAACTTATTCGATTTATATTAAAACTATATCATTTAGTTAAATATATATTTTTATTAAGAATTTATTACATTTAATACTCATTTAATATTTATTTTTTTTTGAAAAATCATTTAATTTAACTAATCTAACTGATCAAACTAATTGATGGATAATCCAAAAATCTTACCAATTTAACTTTCAGT
>JBBYHO010000018.1:509613-519713 GCA_038382025.1 Adansonia gregorii
GTAAAAGTAATTACATTTAACATAAAATAAAAAATGACATAAAACATATTCAAACCTGAACCTAAATTGACCTGAACCCGAAAGAATATGAACCAAAATAGCTTCAAACCTGAATCAGCTTGAACTAAAAAAAAAACATGAAAATAAAATAACTCGACCCAAATTCATCCGAACTCAAAACTCTTCTAAGTGCCACTTCTACCCACAAATGTCACACCGAGCGCTCTAAAAAAGTAGGCATGGTGCATTAATCCCACATCGGATATGAAAAGGAAGGTCTTTAGACATATAAGCGGGTGCGCTACACATCCTATCAGGCATGTCTTTTGGGAATAGGGTAATGACCCTGTGACAAGTGGTATCAGAGCCAGCCCTTGACCATCCGATTTCACGTCGAGTGCTCCAATAAATGGGGTAGGTAGGGTGGATCAACCGTGACTCCATGCCAAACACCCTAAGGGTAAGGTAGGCAGAAATGGTGGAGAAACCCGTGACGGGAGCGTCACGAGATTGGGTGGGAAAAAATGTCACGCCGAGCACTCTAAAGAAGTAGGCAGCGTGCATTGATCCCACATCAAATATGAAAGGGATGGTCTTTAAACATATAAGCGGGTGTGCTGCACATCCTATCAGACATGTCTTTTGGGAAGAGAGTAATGACCCCGTGACACAAGCAGCAAGCCGGTTGTTAATGTGAAGCATACGCACCATAGGCCATAGGTTGATATGCAACAAGCAAAAGCAAATATATACACACACACACACACACATACACTAGAATGGTTCCCTGCTTCCTTGGAGAAATTAAATTTTTTGATAATTTTAATTATATTAAATAATAAATATTAATTTAAATATTTTAAAGAATATTTAAGGTATTTATGTATTTAAAAATTTTATTTTTAACATAAAATTAAATATTTCATGTTACAACTTTATAAGAACTAAAAAATTATTATTAAATCATTTTTTAAATTATAAAATAACTTTATTTACAAAAAAATTCATAAAAATAAAATTTAAATCGATTTTTTTACTAAACATATTCCACTTTCTTCGATTGTAAGAGTTCAAATGGCCTAATACTTTTGTTAGTATTTCTTTTTTATTATCATTTAATGAAAAATAATTCTAAAATATTTTTACCTTATTTTTTTTGTTATTAATAATTATTTATCGCAATAATAGCAGATAAAATATTTTTAATTTATTAGTTTATTTTGTACTTATTTCAAAAATTTTTCTCTTCATTACACATTTTGCAAGAAAATAGCATTTTATTTCCTCATTAATAATTATTAATGATAATGATACTGACAATGATAATGACAATAAATAATAAATATTTTTATTTATTAAATAATTTTGTAATTCTTTAAAAATATTTGTTCACAATACTATTTGAATCTATTAAAAAAATACTATTAGCTTAAATTCGAATTTGCTAAATATCTTAATCTATTAAATTATTTTTTAAAAAATAAAAATATAAAAATGGCAATAATTAAATACGTAAATTATATATGATAGTGTAAGATATTTAAATTCATTATATATATAAAGGGATTTAGATATATAATGGATTTGAGTATCTGAAACCACAAATTAAAATCAAAACGTATTCGAATAATAAATATTTAAAGATTCATATCCAAATTCGCTTTCGAATCTATTGTAAATAGTAAATATAATGCAAAAATAGATCGAATAATATTGACAGTCAAATGTTTTACTATTCATTATCATATTGGTCAAAAAAATATTAAAATTTTTTATATCTTTATTAATAATTATTTATTATAATCACTTTAAATTATAAAATTTTAAAGTGAATAACTAATATTGTAATTTACCAATCAAATAAAAAACAAGCTAAAGAAGAACCCCTAAGGATTCTTTTAATAGATAGGTATAGATATATAAATTTTACCAAGGAGTTTTTTTAGAATATTTTTTTTATCCTTTAAAATTATTATATGCAAGCATATCTTTTTTCAGTATATCTACTTTCAAATGCTGCTGCAAACCCATGGCCATCTTGCCTGCACCTGGTGTGTGCCCTAAGCAGCTGTTGATGGTGCTTAAGGGAGGTGCTCGCACCGAAATCCAATTGGTGTCGATAATTGCTCAAGATAAGTGCCTGCACCAAAATTCAGTTGACGTTAATGGTGCTCGAGGCTGGTGCCTAGGCTCGAGACCGAAGCTTACGTCAAGACTTAACTAGTGTCGGTTCAAGATTTTTTTATAGTATTACCCGTTTATTTTCTATTGCTATATGTAATCTAGGAAAAAACATTCATTTGTGTATTTTACATTAAAATTTTAATTTAAGAAAATTAATGAAAAAATAATTTGAAATTTAAAAAATTAAGAATACAAGAGGTTTAAAAAGAGAAAGAGGATAAAATTTTGAGGGGTTTTTATAGAAATATTGTAAATTTTTTTATTTCTCGATTTACTATCATTTTTAAATTAATTTTTAAAATATATTTTTTTCGTATACTGAAAACTCACCATGAGAAAGGTCAAGATAATTTATTAAAAACTCTTCATATTATATAAAAAATTTTCAACGAAAAAAAACCATTGAGAACTCTCCATCTCTAAGGGCGAGTTTTGAAAGTGATAGGAACTCCTCGCAGACATGGCAAGTTTCCATGCAATTAAAAAAATTAAAAAAATAAAATTAACAAATAATTATTACATAAAAATAAAAGTAAAAAAATAATTTCAAAGTAGAAAAAAATATTTATTGAAATTATTTATAAGGAGATTGAAATTATCTATCTATTCTTCTTTGATCTGCTGATCGACTCTCCTTCATATATATGTTTACATAAATTATGTATAAATATATAAATTATCTATTGTATCAAAAAGAATTTGATTTTCAATGCATAAATTACATCTCTCAGGTTCTAAAAAAATTTAATAATCATTAGTCAAATATTATATATCATATCAGAAGGTCAGTTTCAACACTTTTTTTTAATAATAATAAGATAAATGATACAATTTTATATTATACATGAATAAATATTATAGATTTCTTAAAATTCGAGAGATGTAACATATGTATGAAAAATCAAATTCTTTCTGACACGATAGATAATTTATATATTTATACATAATTTATGTAAAAATATAGATAAAAAATAGTCGATTAGTAAATTAAAGTGAAGTAAGTAGATAATTTCAATATCTTTATTGATAATATCAATAAATATCATTTCTTTTCTTTGAAATTAATTTTTTACTTTTATTTTTATTTAATAATTATTTATTAATTTATTTTTTTCAAATTTTTTCTCCAGGAGTTTCCCCTGCTAACGAGTTCTTGTCATATTTGCTTTCTTACCCTCGCAGTCGATTTAAAAAACATATTTTAAAAATTAAATTAAAAATAATATATATTAAAAAATAAAAAATTATTTATATTCGTATAAAAAAATTTAATTTTGAAGTGTACGGAAAAAGTGGGATGGGAAGGGAATAGTTAAGCAAATCTTTTACCCATTTTTGCTCAGCCAATCAAGTTAACAATCTTTTCGAACCTTACCTAACCATAAAATAAGGCATGCAGGCAGGCAGGCTTAGCCCCCTGTTGCCGCACTCCTATAAGTACGTGCTCCACTTTCTCGTCTTGTAGTATCTGTTGCAAAAGCCCTAGCTCATCCCTCCGCTACTTCTATTCTTGTCTTCTTGCTATTAATGCATCGATCAACTGCGAGGCTTTAAATTTTTATTCTTCTTCTTCTTTTTGGTAAATATGATCTATCTTCCTTTCAGTTTCTCTGTTTTGTTCAGTTGTAATTGTAATTCATCCTCTCTAATCTATATGTGCTGCAACTTTTGGCTGAACAAATCAACTTGACTTTTCTTTTCTTTCTTTAGTTTGGCCTTTTAATTTCTCTTCCCCGGCTAAAGCTGTTCAAGTGAAAGGTAGATGCTGAAGAATTTCAGATTAATTTTCGAGAATGGGTTAACTTTGGTAACTTAATTTTTGGCATGTACACACTTTCATTGATTATTTATATACCTTAGTTTTCTTTAGTGGGAAGGGGGGGTGGCTAATCCTTCATATCAAATTAATCTTATAGGAGTATCTTTAATTAAAATAAGAGCTCTAATTGTATTATCTCAGCTACTATTAACCCTCCATTTTTAACTTATTTTGGTTTCATTCTTTGTTTTGCACATTCATGACTATGATGGATTCCCCTGACTTCTTCTTCATGCCTTGGTTTAAAACTTGGGTTGCTGCATGCTGGTAGGTAGCTGCAAGAAATATGGAATGACAGTTGATGATCTGATGAGTTCCTTTCCTTCAAGCTCAAGGTAACAAACAATTAACAAATCATTTACTGACTTCACTTTAAGTGTATTATTATCATCCCATCAACAAAATGTTACATACTATAATAAAATATCTAAGATCTGCACTTTCATTTCAAAGTTCTCTTAATATATTAAATTGCACGAAATAAACACTTCCATTTCCTGTGAAATCCATTATTCATATATTACTTAATTTCGAGTACAAGTACGAAGGTCAAATCTACTTTTTGAGTGCAGTTAACCAATCTCAACTTTCCTTCTTCTCGAGGGATAACTATTGAAGTACACTCACTGACATTGCTTTAGCTAAAATAAAAGTTACTTAATAGCAAGTACTGAATTGTGTTGAACATCAACAAGTACATTACAAGGATGCAATTGAGCACTTTTGTTACAGAATCCTCGTAGATGGACTTATCAAGATTAAAAGTTTATTTTATATTTAAAAAAATTTAAATAAAAATATTAAATTTAAAAGATAAATTTAAAAAATTAAATTAAATTTTTTTAAAAGGAGGTTAGATTTTAATTTTAATTTTATAATTATATAATATATTAATTATATGTTTTTATATATTAAATAATTTTTATTATATAAAAAATATATATAATATTATAACATAAATATTAAAAAATATGTTAAGTTATGAAAAATTAAATTTTTTAAAAATGTATTTTAAAAAATAAATTAAACTAATAATATTGAGAGTTTAAATGAGTTTAAATTACTCATTTATAAATATAGGTTGATTTAAAAAAAATGATATTAATATTTTGAACTAAGTCAGATTTTGACTAACATAAATAATATTAATATTATATTTTGAGTTGTCAACATTTTTATTTAGTTGGTATCAAACCTTTAAAAAGTACAAATTATTTTTCTCATCATAAAATATTCTTACTAAATGATACCAACCAAAATACCATAAAAATTATATTCATAATCATTGTAACAACTTCCTTTCACGTATACACTGTATTCATTGGAGCAACTTTTTTTCACACATATACCGTATTCATTGTAACAACTAACCGGGAAAACATTCAAGAGTTACCCACTTTCCAAGTATAATCCATTAACTAAATGTAACACGCCATAAAGAAAAGAAATAAGTAATAGTAAGCTAAAAATATATAAAACAATTAAATTATCCTAAATATATATCGAACATTAATTTGTTTTATAACTTTAGAATATACTTATTCTAATTTTACTTACTATATATATATGCAACAGAAGAAATCATAGCATAAAAAATTCTGTAATAAATTAAATTGTATTTTTATTTAAAGCAAAAAAAAATCTATTGTCGACTTTTGTGTAGTTGGCGTTATTTAATTCCAGCAGAATACACAAATGAAGAAGTTAATTTATAAGGAATAAAAGTATATATTTTAATGAGAAATTCGAATACATTGGAAATACATTACACAAAACTTTTATTTAAAAAATCAAGACAATCTTTAGTGAATATGGGAAAATTTAAAAATGAAATCTATATTAAATTATAATTAAAAATTAAATACTTAACACATTGAAAAGAAAATAAATTGCATACTTTAAAAAAAATAGAAATATTCATATTCTAAAAACAATTACATATTGAGCATTTCCTAAACATATTCCTAATACATAATCAAATAATAATAAAAATAAAATTACCGAAAACATGATAAAAATTAAAATTTCTAAAACATAATATCAAATTAAATAATAAATTATTTAACCAGAAAAACTTACCTCAAATACAATCTTTTCAAGAAACATATATAAAATCATTTTTTATTTGTTTAATTTATTTTTTTATTAATTAAATTAATTTTTAATTTATTCATCTATTATCTGATTTTTTATATAATTATTAAATTAAATAAATTATTAATATTTAATTTAATCAACTAAATCGATTGATCCCACTTTATTTTTCACTGCACGGCTACTAGTTAATATAGAAACTAAAAGAAAAAAAAAAAATGAAAGGGAGAATGAGATAAGGATGTGGAACTCTGAACCTAGCTGACATAAAGTTGCAATTGATTTGAAGGGTTAAAAGAAAAACGACGATCGGATCTGATTTTCATTCAGTCATCGTTTACTGCAATAATAGAATCTTTACATGTCGTTTGAGTTTGACCAATGTGGAAAAATAAGCAATTAATGCAACCCTTTTTTGCACTTTGTCTTCCTCCTTTACGATTTTTCAGGGTAAATTAAAAAAAAAAACTCATTATAGTTTAAAGTTAAGCACACTTAGATCTCTATGTTTTAAAAACTTAAATTTATCTGATTGTATTTTCACTCTATTTACAATGGATTTAACGCTGATAAATGGTAACTTTCAATATTCATTTTACCCTCAAAATGATTTTTTTTTTATCATTTAACGTTGGCACAGCAGCCACGTCTTACCACTTCTACCCGAATCACGTCTCCATCGAGATTTTCTCATGGATTTAACTGCCATACTTTCTCATCATAAATAATGCATAACTCCCGCATTTCTCAAAGTATCAACAAAGGCTTTGTTAAAGCTTTTAAAAAAAATTCCAGTCATATAAAAATACAGCTAAATTCACCAAGTGGGTGTTTTTCTAACACCATTATAAAAAACTTAGATTGTCATCATGTTGGAAAAAAAAAAAAAGGAAGTTTTAGATCTATTGGCCACTCCTTTCCCCCATTTCTCTCAAACAAAAATGCGAGAATATTTTTTTTAGTTGCAATTTTTATTGTTGATTCTAGATATAGAAGATTGATATATATATATATATATATATATAACAAAATCCAATCAAAGGGATAAAAAATGAAAATTTTGGAAAAAGAAAAAATTAGACCTTTCTAGCATTGGGATCAAAGATCTGTCTAAAAAGAGAGACATAATTTAGGTTTTCTTGCCAAACCAAATGGTCCATAAAAGAGTAAATGTGGGCAATCTTTCTCTATTATCTGTTTAATTCAAGAGGAAAACAAGCCCATCAAATTGAAATAATTGAAAAGAAAAGGGAAAATAGGCATTTAAAATTAAACAAAAAAAAGTGAAAAATTAAAAGGGTATATGAGTTTTTTCATATTTTAGGCAATGTCATGATGAGTCGTAGCTTGGTGTAGGGTTTGGAGTTTATATTTATCAACCCACAGCATCTTTGAAGAAAATTTTTAGATCTCAATTATTTGAGTGAAGAGGAAATGAAATGAGATAAAAAAAATAAGTGAAAATGTGGCTTAAAAGATATGAGGAGAGATCGAGAGAGAGAGAGAATAGAGGAGGGATTTAATGTATCACGGGTGGGCAAGGAAATTAAAGATGATCATTATGAGTAAAATGGACATTTAACCTAAGTTTTAATGATGTTATAAAGATGTAAACGAAATGAAAATATAAGAAGATAAATGTCAGTTTTTAAAGCACTAAGGTTTAAGTGTTACTAAGTTTACTCTTTATTTGTTAATAGTATATTTCTTTTTTTCTTAGGGTTTTGTATTATTTTATATATATATTTGTTAAAGGGAATTAGGAGATGTAGGTAATTTATTTACCGTAATTGATTAAGTGGTAATATTTGTTTGACGGATGTCATTAAGAAATTGCTATTTGATGTACGAAAAATGTAAAGGAAAAAAATGATGTGTTTGTGTATAATTGTGGACCAAATAATAATACCAATGTTGGTGAGATATTTAGATTTAAATTCAACATCAAATATTATTTTAATATCATGTACAAAAAATAATGTTTATTTAATTCAAATTAATAATTTAGTAATATTCTGCAAAAAATTTCATTTCATAATCTTCTCTGACAGAACCTAATTAATCTTTTTTTTTTGTTTTATTTTGAATGATAAGCTACTTAATCCTAATTGCAAGAATTTTGGAAGTCAGCGCTTTGGATTTGAAGGGCTAGCTGCTCCCACATCATCAATATTTTGCTTTTTATTTCAAGGTATGTTCCCTTTTTTTTTTTCCCCTTTCTGTCAATATTTTTGTAAGTTGTGAAGTTATTGTCATTTTTTGTAGAAGCTAAGGTATCATGAAATTGCGTTGCTTTTCACCTTTTTATACTTGCTAACATATGATATATATATATATATATATAATGCAATGTAATAGATTTATGTATCGAAGAATAACAAAGAAGACTTAAAATACTTAAGAAAAAATTTAATTAGATGTTACAGTTGGTTTTTAAAAGAATTATAAGAGCGAGAAGCGTCGACACTGCAACACATTTGCATGCAGGGTTTCATTAGCTCTGTTTGTCTCATTGCTCACTTTTTTTAAAAAGACATTATCTAAAGTGAAAATTTTAGTTCCATATGGTAATGTAAATCTCAAAAAGTCTAATAAACCCTACGAAATGAAGGTACAAATTAATGAAATTAATTATAATAAATCATTTGATATCTTAATTTATTCAATATACTTCAAGTCCAACTTAAGTATGAGTAAAATCAAATTCTTGTAGTGTGTTTTAGATTAAGTTGCAATTTAAAAATTTTAAATTTTTTTTTTTTTTTGCCAAGGCTCGAGCCAAGCTAAATTCAAATTGATCCAAAAATCTATTTCATTATTTATCGTATTATTAAAATATTATTTTATATTAATTTTTATATATTTTATAATTAAATATAAATAAAAATATTATTATTTATTTAACGTTAACTGGGATAGCATTTTACCGTTTAAGTCAATGATACTAAACCCAGCTAGAAACTTTACATAGAGTATAGATGACATTTTGCCATTTAAGACATTTCCTACGTACAGTTGGCTATGACACCTTCTACATATATATATATATATATAGTTATTATTGTGCCCAAGATTCATAATTGTGATTTTACCCTTTTAATTCTTTTTTTCATGTAAAATATTAGTTATAAGTTAGTACAAACTAGTAGAGGGAAGAAATCAAAATAATAGGAGAAAACTGATAGAGATAGCTATGAGAGAAAGAAAAGAATCAGCTGGCACGAACAAAAATAGAGTCAAATCTTGAAATATAGCAATAACAAAAGTCTAATAGAAAAGAACGATACAAAATCAAACATAGCACTTCAAAATTTATTTAAATTGAGAATAATTAATAATTTTTTTAGAAGTTTAAAAAATTTTTTTAAAATTTTTTTAAAAAAAATTATCTTTAATAATTATCATTTAAAATTATATTTTTAAAAATTTTTAAATACCATAGTTATTCCTATTATTGTTAAATTTAAAATATAAAGGATATTTTTTTTATCTTCCGTTCATCTCCTTTATCCCAAGAACATCGTGATATATCATTAATTATTCAAGACAAAAGATTTGAACATTTATCATCTCCAAAATATTCATCTACACCCAAGTCATTAAAAACCAATCATCTTAGGGCACAATAAATTTCATCATTATTTTGAAAGGTAACTTTGTTAATAGAACAATGAGAACTAGAAAGCAAGTGTCAAAAACCATAGGAAGGAGTTACAGAAAGGCTAAAAATTCTTTTTTTTTCTTCAATCAAAGGTCAAAACATAAAACGCAACCCTTACAGTAGCACAAAGCAAAACACAATATCTTAAACCAAGCAAAAAGGAAATTTGATCTATCAACTCCCAATTTAGCAACGGAGTCTGCTAATGAATTAGCTTCTTTATAAATAGAGCAAACTCCACTGAATTCGCCTTGTCACAAAAAAAAAAAAAAAAAAAATTAATATCATTAAAAAGCACCTACTCATTCCATGGCCATGCGTCCTTGTTTTTAGCCCACGATA
>JBBYHO010000018.1:523065-534601 GCA_038382025.1 Adansonia gregorii
AAGATAAATGAAAGCTATCTTATTTTAAAATATACTAACTTTTACGGCAAATTTGCATATATCTATATATATATATAGATATATGCAAATTTGCAATGATTGTTGGGGAAATAATAACAAAGGAATAAAGCAGACAGTAAACCATTGTGTTTTAGTTAGAAATATGGCCATCTTTATTCTTTTTGAAAGATGATACTATTCCACGTCCTCCTTGAAAGTTTACTTTTATGTTATCCTCTACTTCAGTTTTACAAGATGATAAAACATATGATATAGTAAGTATCCTACAGGACCAATTGATGGTTTTGAATTGAATTAAGCAATTAGGTAAAATTGATGTTCAAGCAGGGCACCATTGAGAAAGCTCTCATGTTCTGACATGGATTTCATACTACTGCAACTTCCTTTAATTAATTAAAGAGAATCTTTTGAGAGAATTAGGTTACAAACTTAGAATCTCTGACCAAATCTTCACCCTTTATCATTTGAATATGTCATGCAATTAATTACATAAACTAATTATGATTTCATACTCATTTTGGTCTAAATTCTTAAAACGATATTTGAAATACTATGAATAAGACTAAGTTTATAATTCTTATATTACTTTCTTTCAAAATATATTAATTTAAATCAAATGCTGTTGAATTCAAATTTGGGACTGAAAGCAAGCTTCGAATTCATATGTAAATTTTATTAAAATTTGATCTTAATTTGAATATTGAGTCTTTAATTAAACAGTGAGTCTTAATTTATTTTTTATTGGACTTTGATTTTGGATTCAGGTGCCTCTATTGATTTGGATTTTGGTTCCAAAATTGGGGCCTACTGTGGCCAGTTTAATTCTTTTCTATTTATTTTATTCTATTCATTTTCATTTTCATTTTCATGTCATTTTTTTTTAGTTTTACTTTATTGCATTTTGATTTTTATTTTTTATTCTAAAAAATTACAAAGTTTCAAGCAATAAAAGGTAAAGACCAGGAATTAAAAAAATTCAGGAAAAGACAAAAGAAATAAAAAATATAACTTAAGACTCCTTGTTAAAATTTCCCCATGTAAACAGCCATCCATTGATACAATCCACACACAACTATCAGATCAAAGAATATTAGCAAAAACAAAAGAGAAAGGGTTCCCCCCCCCCCCTTTCAAAGGTAGTGTAAAAGAGAGTTTCCTTGGCCAGGAGAATTTTCTTTTGGATTCAGATCAAGGTTCTTGTGACAAAGTTTTGAAGTTCAAACTAGGAAAGAGAAAAAAAGGATACATTTGTATTTAAAAGTTATTTTTTCTAGTTCATATGTAAAATTCGAGTTTTTAAATAAAATTTCTGGCACCAAAAAATTTTAAATTTTAAATGATTATATTTTGAATATTCAATTGGATGGAATCTCTTGGCTGAGGATAAAGTTTAAAAAATCAGATTGAAAATTAAATTGTGATAATGAAATATATAAAATAAGCATAAATTATTTAAAATTTAATATGATTATATATTTAAGAAATATAAAACGTTAATTTCTAATTCACAAATATCCATAAGAGTATAAATATATAAAATTCAATACTAACAGGCATTTAACAAATTTATAAATTTAAAAAATAGTTATAAATATTATAATTACATATATTTTATTATTCAACTTAGATTATTTTTAAAATTTAAATTCATCATTTTAAAATTCGAATTTTCAAACGTAAGATAAAAGGTTTCAATGTTGAAATTTAAATTTTGGTGGAGTTTACGTCTACCCAAAATATTTTAGTTTGAGCTTTTAAAAGTTGTTAAAACGGTGCATTTTGGTTTGGGCGGTCTGACCTCATGGACTCGAATCTGCTTTAGTTTTTCTTTTTGTATTTAATTTAATTTGTTTCTTTACATGGTTCCATTTCGCGGGATGTTCCTTGAATTGTTTTTTATTTGTTCATGAATTTGTTAATTAATTTATTTATCATTATTTATTTATAATTACTTATCATATAAGTTGAATCATTTTACTTATTTTACTTTGTATTTTGTTAATATTAGTTTTATTTTACTACTTAGAATTTTAGGGTTTTTATAACTTTTAATAGATCAAGTAAATTGTTAAAATTTTAAAAAGTTAATTTTGTATTTTTATAATATTTTTATCATTTAATTTTTAATAAATTTTGAAAAAAAAAATGAAATCTTTCCGTGACAAAATTTTAACGGAATTCCAATTATGTAATTTTTAAAAATGTTTTGGGTGAATTTTTTCCTTTTTTTTTTAAAAAAAAATAATCAGACTCCTTTTATTATATTAGATCAGCACTAACAGTGTTGGTAATCAAACCCAATAGGTATCTTCAACTATTCCTAGCCTATAATGCATTTGCAGCTTCATCTGCTGTTCTTCGAGTATGCGAGAAGGAGCATCTGGCAAAACTCTTTGCTATAAGTTGCGCCTCCTCTATTAGCAATCCTATTGAGGAATGGTCTGCGTTTAATGCCTCTAGGCGTTTAATAACTGCCAAAGAGTCTCCTTTCAGTATCACATCTCTAAAATCCCATTTCAGCAGCAAATCTAAGCGCCTTTAATGCGGCCTTTGCTCCTGCCATATAAGAATCAATCACTTTTGTTACTGCGGCCCTTACTGATCCCATAACTTCACACCAGAAATTTCGTATTGTCACTCCAATCCCTCCTCTGTTGCTTTGTTGGTCAAAGGCTCCATCAAAATTTATTTTGTAATTACCCTAAACTTTTCTTCTTGCCTCATGATTTTCTGCATTCCTGTTATTCCAAATAGACCATAACGTGATCACTAGCTGCTGGAACTCCCTTCCATTGAAACATTCAAATTGTTTCTTCAACCATTGTCCCATATCTTCTGCATCCGGATGGTGCCTATAACTCGAGAAATCCAGTTTTCCCCAAACTTCCTTTGCTGCGCTGCACTGCCTCAGAACATGGTACACTGTTTCCTCATTTTCTCTGCGTCTGAGGCACGTCTAAGATTCATCATAACTGGCAAAATTCCTTTGCAGACTTTCCAAAAGAAGATTCGTACCTTATTAGGAACTTCTGCATGGCAAACCTTCCTCCATTCCATCACAACACTAGACGTATCTTGTTCCGTCCGTGGTTCTGCCGCTTGGCACAAGTAAATGCACCCGCTACGGTCTGTCTGCACCTGATTTATCAAAATGCCATACGCAACCATCCGGTTATCCAATGCTGCTGATTGGTATGGCGCTTATAGCTCCGACATCCTCCTCCGAGAACTCGCCTTGTAACAACTCAAAATCCCATTGTTTTCCTTCACAATCCGTTAGCTCTCTGACCATCCAGTTTTCATTTCGATCTTTTCGCTCCGATTTCGGTATGAAATTTTGATAGGATGGAATCCATTTGTGTGTACATATTGCTACCATTTTCCCATTTCCAATTCCTCCAACGTACCCCTTTATCTAATGTGGCTTCTGAGCTCCACATTCCTGCCACATGTACGATGGGCGATTTTCTAGCCTAAACTCGAGGAATGATGATGTCGGGAAATATTTGGCCTTAGATACTGCCTGAGTCAACGTGTTGGTGTTGGTGGGCAATCTCCAGCCTTGTTTTACCAAGTGCGCCTTATCAAACCGACCCATGTATCTGAATCCCATACCCCCCTTGGATTTTGATTCACACATTTTGGACCAGTTGATCCAACGCATTCCTCTCCTATCCTTTCCTTGTTGCCACCAAAATTTGCTAAGCAGCCTGTTGATACTGTTTGGGAGAAGAAAAAGCTCATTGAGTATGTTGGAATAGCTTGAATAACTGCTTTTAGGAACACTTCTTTCTCCTTGTGACAGCATTCGCCCATTCCATCCCGACAACCTCGAATTTATGTTTTCTTTTAACTCTCGAAGGCTTTATTTTTGTCTTGCCCCTGTGTGGATGGCAAGCCAAGATATTTTTCCAGGTTGGTTAAGACTTGTACCCCAAACATCTCTTGTACCTCCGCCTTTTGCTGGCCACTCTTTTTCCTGCTGGAAAAAATAGCAGAAATTTCAAAGTTTATTTTTTGACTCAAGCTTTCTTCATATCTCTTTAGCACGTGTTTCATCCTTTTGCTTTCATTCGTGTTTGCTTTAGCAAATAAAAGACTGTCGTCAGCAAAGAACAGGTGAGTAACTCTAGGTCCCTGTCTGCTGGCCTCAGCTCCATGCAAAAGCCCCTGGCGTTATTGCACACATCAAAAAAAGATACGGAGACAGAGGATCCCCTTGGCGGAGGCCTCTACCTGGATGAATTGTGTTAGTAACATTGCCATTAACCAGAATTGAGTAAGTAACGGATGAAACACAATGCATGATATTGTTGACCCATCGAGGTGGAATCCTAATTTGGTCTTGACTGCTTATAGAAAGCTCCATAACACTATATCAAAAGCCTAACTCAAGTCTAATTTTAAGGCAAAATAACAATCCTTCCCTCTCGTTTTCTTCTTTTAGTGTATGCAAAAGCTCATAAGCAGCTAAGACATTATCCGATATTAATCTACTAGGGACAAAGGCACTTTGGGTCTCACTTATACGGTTGGGTAGGATGGTTTTTAGGCTGTTTGCAAGGACTTTGGAAATAATCTTGTATAGTACATTACAGAGACTTATGGGTCTAAACTGGGAGATAAACTTTGGATCTTTGATTTTCGGGATAAGGACAATGTGAGTGTGTTTGATCTCATTTATGCTCTCCTCACCATTTAAGCAATGCAAACAGAACTTTGTAATATCATTCGCAGTAATATACCAATATTGTTGAAAGAAAAGTGAAGGCATACTGTCGGATCCCAGGGCTTTTGCGGGGTGCATTTGTTTGATGACCAATAGAATCTCCTCAGTTTTGAATTCTGCAAGAAGTGTTTCATTCATCTCGTTTGTAACACAGGGTTCAATGGCCTCAATGACATCTTCAAATTGTGAAATATTTTGGGATTGAAAGAGTTCTTGGAAGAATTTTCTGATAATGCCTTGTATTACTTCGTCCTCTTCACACAAATTTCCTCCTCCATCCGTAAGCCCCTTTATGTGATTTTTCCGCCTTCTTTGTGTTGCTTGATTGTCACAAAAAAAGTAGTACTTTTGTCCCCGTCCAGAAGCCAATTTTCCCGAGAGACCTCTGCTACCAATAGAATTCCTTCTGTTCCAGTAGTTTTATTTAACTCCTCTTTTCTTATCCTACTTTCGTCCAACAGTAAATCCGTTACTATACATGCTTGTGTCATTTGCAGTTGCTGTTTAAGCTTCTCAGTTTGTGCCCTCCTGCTCCGAAATGTATTAGCATTCCAGTCACTAAGCCTGAGACCAAATTGCTTTATGTTTTTGTTTCACTCCAGCAACTTAATAGAGAATTTAGGGAAAAAAAATTCAATATCAAAGGAAATAGATATTTCAAAATAAAAAAATATAAAAGAATATAAATAAAAAGCAAGTGTGAATAAATAACTAAAAATAAAAATAATTAGTTTTAAAATTTAGATCCAAAAGGTTTTCTTAAGAACAAAAAATTAAAATAAATACGTCGATGGAATTTTTTAAGGGAAAAATTAATTTCTCGAATACTATTAAATTGAGGAAATTTCTTTTGAGATTCCATCGAATCAATCTAAAAATCATGTATTTGATAAGTGATAAATTTAGTTTAAATAAGATCACATATAAGTAAGATAATTTTAGGATAAAATAAAAATAAAAAGTATGGTTCTTTTGATGAGTGTTGCGATTAGTAATCCTTGTGCATGTAGAATCGACTCTTCAATTTAGTTCTTTGATGTAGAGAAGACATTATTTTTTTTAAGAAGCCTAAAGTGATTATAACCAATGTAGTTAGTACCCCACCAGTTTTAAAATAAAATAAAATTATATAAATATTGTACCATTTCAAATTTTTGTACCTATAATACCTAGTTGTATCAATCAATATATAGATTTTTTTAAAACTTTTTAATTATTTGGTCTTTAAACTAATATTTAATTTTTTTCTTGATATTTTTATTTTTATAATCATATTTAAAATAAAAAATATGCATTTAATTAGGTTATTTAATCTAATACTATTTTTAAATTATTTTAATAGTTATTTACTTATTTGACGTTTAAAAATTTTAAGTATTAAATATTTATAATTTTAAAGTTTATATTTTCATATAAACACATATATATGTACATAATGAAAACATATTAATATTAATATATGGTATATGTTTTATTAAAGAACCAAAATGAAATTATAATAATATAAAATTTGAAAAAATTGAAGGTTATTAATAATCATTTCTAAAGAATAATTATTTTTTAAATTTTAAAGACAAAAAATCATATCTAATAATCATGCTTTATAATTATATCTCTAAAAACTTTTAAAAATAATATTTATCTTTAATATATTTTACTAGATCAAATAACTTCCATTAAACAACCAAATGATTAAAAGCAAGAAGCAAACCATCATAAATTAAGGCGGTCGTTATTTTTAATATTATTAAAATTAAAATAAAAAAATTAATTATTTTTTATTACATATTTAATAATTTATTATTATATAATTTAAATATATATGAATTATATTAAAAAATATCATTAAACTTAATATGGCGCCTGTACACATCGATAACATTACTAGTACTAACAAAATACATGTACGGGTACGGTTCTGATTTCTTTGATTAGGAGTCCTCTGTGCTCGCGTCGAGTGGTCAAACTTTCCGGCTTTGAGTTTCACATTATCACATGAGTTAGTTAACATTTCAGGCTTGTCACGTCCATTGGTATCGCAAATGGCTACTGACACCCAAACCAAACTAATAAATAAAAGCAGTTTAGAAGTTCAACAAACTAAAGGCTCTTAAGTCCAAGTAAAGCTCTAGTCTTATAATTTCTGGGCCTGTGAAACCTTTGCCTTGGTGGCTTTGCAAGTGTGCTTAAACATTGATCATCTTCAAACTTTGTTCAATTGCGTATTCAACAAAAGAAACATGCATACAATTTTAAGGGCAATGTCCTCCTTATATGAGTGTACATTTGAATTTAAGAGTTCCACTGAATGATTCAATGTATTTGAATGTCTTCATGTCTTATATACTAAATAAATATCAACTACATATGCCATTCATTTTAGTGACATTTGTAACAGTCATTATCATCGTTGCTTCAAGACAATCAAGGAAATATTAGAACTCCTTATTTACAGGCAGTCAGTTTTCTTTGTCAATTATAATAATTACTAAATTATTAAGCTAACCTAAAGGCTATTGAAATTTTCACCTAATTTACATCCTTAATTGCTTTGGGACCAAAATGGTAATATATGATGACATTCACAAAGATGAACATTACACTTTATGGGGTTTTTTTTTAATTACTTTTGATTTGAAAACTTAAATTGTGCCTTAAAACTGCTATATCACCTACTTAGAACCTCGACCACAGAAATTAGGTATTTGAAATCGCAAAGCCTAAACTATCAAGTTCTTATTTTTAGAATCTTGTGGAGTGGCTATCTATTATCTACTTGGGAACCAGGGGCTTTTGCGCCTTGGCTGACACTGCTTTAGCCTACAGGGAAGGCATGGGGTTCTAAGAGTAGCCCATTTTATACCCTCAAATATTTGCGCAGCCAAAAATTATTTGAAGCCTAATATTTTTAGCTGAGCTCAGTTTATGCTAACTGTAACAAAACTGATGCTCTAGATCATGTATTTAAATTGTGTTTAATAAACATTTTTTTGGTAGGTTATATTTATTGTAATTGTGAGAAAATTATCTTAATTAATTGAAATGGATATTAATAATAAAAAAAATCAAAATTATAAAGCAATGATTTTAACGCCATAATGTTGTATTACTTATGCTATTTAAATCACAACTCTGGAGTAACTTCTGTAGTTTTCTAGATGCAACTAAATTAAATGAAATAATTTTACTTTTCAACTTTGGCAAGGCAACATCAAATTAAGTTATATATTAGTTATGTTCTCTATTATAAGAGATGGATGAGAAATTGTATTTGCATGTGTTATCTAAAAAATATCAAGATGCTCCTTTCTAGTTTGTGGTGTCTAAGCTTGCAGCGTCATTTAGCCTTTATTCCATGTACTGACAACCTCAGAAAACACTAAGAAAAGACTATATATATATATATACACACACACACACACACATATATATATATATATTATTACTTTAGAGAAAAGACTTTAAATTCAATTGTTTGAAAGAAAATTTGTATACAATAATTCTCATTGAGTTAAATGCTGGGTTGCGTAAATAAGACCAAGACCGTTTTGTTGAAGAAGTTCATTGAATCTGTATTTGTGGTCCTGCTGATTGGTAGAGGAGCTCAGTGAGCAACTTCTGCGACAGAAAAGGAAAGTTCAGAAGTGGCAGAAGGGAGGGTATACTCAGGAGTGAAGGACGGGTTTTGGATTAGTTTGATGAAGAAAAGATGATCAATACCAAGTGCAATTATTTTGCTTGCACTAATAATGGCTTACGTACATACACCCAACCACACCTGTAAAAAAAACGAATAAAGAAGTTAGAAAACAAGAGTATTAATTCCGGTGCCCTTTTCATTGGTCCCACTTTCCTTTTGGCCTTTGGGATAGTTCACTACTACAACAATCGCTCCAACCGCTCCAAGACAAATATCCCCCCTCCCTAGCATTTGCCATACGGAACTTAGCATATCTTTTCCTCCATAGATGATAGAACTTCAAGCTTTTACTGCCCCCACCTCAGTTTCAACTACTGTTTCTTTTTTCTCTGATGGGGTTTTGCAAGAAATGGAATATCCTCTCTGTCGCTCTCTCTCTTATCCCTGGCATATTCTAGGTTTCTGGTTTTTCTCTACCTAGCTAGGGTTTAGTACGGGTTATGCTGATTCTTGGATGTCTTTCTTTCGCAAACCCAGAAGTTGGAAGGTGTGGGAATTCCATTTTTTTTGTTTCTTTTAGGTTGATTATGGATTTAATAGCATCATTTATGCTTGATTTGGTGTCATTTTGCTTTTACAATGACCACCTGAAAAACTGGAGAAGCATATGATTTGATAAATGCACAACCAACTTGTTAAAAAATGGCATCTGAGAATCATTACTCTGCCCTCGCTCTACCTTAGCTAGAAAACGGAAAAAAACAGTAGATCTTAGTTTTTTTTTTATTCATTTTCAAGCCTGAGGCTGATCTGTGTTTCTTGTTCGAGATTTTGTAAATAGCAGTTTTAGGGTTTGTTCGCTTAGGTTTTTTTTTTTTGTCAATGGGGCAACATTGGGGCAAAGTTCATATAAGTTTTCCCTTGGAGAATTTTAGCAGATCTATAGGAATTAATCTAGCTGTTTCCCACATAACTGTTTCGCTTCCCGTTGCAGACAATAAAATAGATCGATCCATTGTAGGGAGAGAAGGAGAAATTAAAGGAAATGGTGCATTTAAGGACAAAGTTTAAAAGCTTTTGCGGGGTTTAACTGCTTCGCTTAGAACAGATCCACGGAAGAAATGGAATCAAAGGACCACGAAAGACTTTAGAGTTAACTACTTCCTGTTTTTCTTTGTACTCTTTCAACCAACTCTATTCTTTCTGTTTATCTTTTTTCGATCAGAAATCTGTTTTTCTCTCCTTCGCTTCACATGGGCAGATCCATGTCTCTCTCCTCCCATTTTAATTTTTCTTGATTCAAGGATCTATTTGAAAAAGTATAAAAGAAAAACCTAGTATGACTCTGAAGTAATTTGCACGTGATGTTGTGGCCAAACCCTTGGCCTTTGGATCTAAAGGAGCTTTTCTTTTTGCCCCTCTTCAATTTTAAGCTCTATAAATAGCCTGTAGGGAACATATCAATATAGAGCAGATACAATTGTCCAGGCATTTTTACCATATTGAAGCTTTCTTGCCATTTTTATGTTGGTCTGGACCTAAACGTAAATCACTCAGGGACATTTGCTTTTGTAGATAAATATCAAGTTTGAAATGCTGAGATAAAAAGCAAAAGAAAGAGAAAGACAAATTGAAATCTGGAATATTAATGCCTTGGAGACCAAAATTAATTGATGATTTCAGGTTTCTCTCTGCTACTGCTACGAATATGCAATACCTTATTTTCAGATTCTAAGAATTCAAGTGGATAAATTGTTATTTCAGGGAATCCTCAGTTGTTTTTCATTGTTCTGTTACAGAAATCCCTTGTTACTTCAATGTTATGAAGGGCAAAAATAGTCGGTAAAAACAATTTGTCCCATAGTCCTGGTCTTAGGAACCAAAGCATGAATCGCCGATACAACATAATTTCAAGTTTTTAACAGTGACTTTTGTAAATAAATACATAATTAACTGGTAGTATGGATGTTACCTCTGAAAAACAGCTGTAGGTCATATTGTCGAACCATCAACATAACTGTTGATGTAGAACCCATCCTAAACTTTATAAAGCTGCTCCCAAAAAAACCAAAAAGAAAACATATAGCATAAGAGAGCTATTGTATGGTATATATATTGATCTTCTTCCTATTCCAGTACTTGTAATTTTTGTGTTTTGTTATTCTAGGATTTTTCATCTTATTTATAAAGGCATATTTCAACCTCTCATGATGCAAATTAATAATAACCCAACATATAAAGTAGGCAATGTATCAAACCTGTTTAAATAGGAGTTATATTTATAAAAGTAAAAAGGACACTCAAGAGTTCATTTGTTAAAATAAAAGAAGCATTTTAGTTATATATTATTAAATTTAATATTTTAATTTTTATACTTTTAACATCACAAGATATGTCAATATTTTATTAGCATTCAACCTTTTTTTAACAGGATTAATTATTTTTATTTGTTATAATTTTAAAAATATGAAGACAATAATAATAAATTTAATAATAAAGATATTAAAATGTCTTTTTCACTTAAAGGGATTATCACTGAACTTTACCTTGTTAGGGAGTTTAATTTTTTTTCCCTTTTTGTTTTTCTCCACTTTTTAGGAAAATAAGCTCCTCCCCTTTTTATTTGGAAAGGCGCAAGATTAATTTGATTCGCAACCTCATTATATGCTGATTCAGCTGTTACTTAAAGTCTTTTAAAAAAGACGTGTCAAATTAGGCTATGTAGTTGCTAGAATTAAATGTCTTCCTATTTGACATTTTAAAAGCCTTTCAAGCGAAAAGAAATCCATTTTCTCGTCTATAAGAGTACCTAATTACAAAAACGAGAAAAGAAACCCAACAATTTTCCATATATGTTCCAACTATCGCATATGTAATACTACATTGATTGGATGTTGTACAGTGAAATGTAGGGTAAATATTCATTGCAATTATATTTTTCTTTTAATTATTTGATAATATTTTTAGATTAGGAGAAAAAAAAAACTTGTTATCTGTCTATTTTATAATCTTAAATGAATGGAAAAGAAGAGGAAGGGGTCATATCAACAATCTAGGCAGGTCCTATGAAAACCCCAAAACTTCTATACAAATTTTTTTCCTAACAAATCAAGGAATTATATATAGGTATCAACTTTAGGATTTTG
>JBBYHO010000018.1:536265-548627 GCA_038382025.1 Adansonia gregorii
ATTCTTAAAAGATATTGAAAGGATCGATCCCATAGCAAATGGTAAAATGGGATTGAGTAGAGTTTAGACAAAAAATATTATGTCCAAGGCTCAATCCAACGTTAAAATAAAACCAATTTTTGCACTTAATGTTTATGTTCAAGCTTTTTCAAATATCAAATAAATTTTTAAATTTGAACAAAAAAAATATATCATTCGATAAGGCTGCGTAAGACAATGAAGCCGCAAGTGTACTGCTATTGAAGATCCTTTTCTTAGTTATTCCCAGCTGGTAAATTGCACAACTATGGAAGATGGTGGGCTCATACTCCAGCTTGATTTTTGTTTCTGCATCATGACAGGAGGACCTAAACCTTACATTATATGGTCTATCAGATAGAGATCAACTAGCTTCCTCAATTTTTCAAAAAGGTGCTGAAAATAAATGCAAATTTTAAGGAATGAGCTTATAATATAAGAAGTTAAGGTGTGGTATTATTGACTTCGATTTCTACTCTTCACTGATAACTGTTAATTGAATGTTTATAAAATAGCCTATTTACTTCACTCTATTTACTAGAAAGGTTATCTTTTCTTGCTTTCTTCACATGAATCTGGTTTTTTTTTTTTTTTTTTAAATTGAATTTGATGTAGGAAAGCACATTTATATTATATGAACTTTGTTTTTCCCTTAATAAATTTTAAGATTGAATAAGTCCTTAATCTTTTGCTGACATACTCTTTCATACTTGGTTAAAAAAAAACACTTAAAAGTTTTATCACAATTTGTCGATTTTGTTTCAAATCCATCTATTCGTCAATATTCCATTAGAATTTGAGTAGAATATGAACTAAATTTATCAGGTGACACTTTGATAGACATTCATGTAAAATTTAATGACATATTGATGATTTTGACACAAAATTCAAGAACTTGTGGACGGAGACAAAATTAAAATTTTTTAAATTGCAAATGAAAATGAAACTTCATAAAACAAAATAAGGCTAAAGATAAAATTCAGTTGACCGGTCCTTTTATTGGCAATTACTTTGGGAACAATAATGTTTCGGTGATAAGCAGTGACATTGTGAGCAGAACATCCATCGAATATCCCAGCAAATTGTTGAGTGATTGTGTTTTGTCATTTAACCAAAATTCTTCAGTTATATATGAATATGATGTTTGCATTTTCCAATAATTTTATTAGCTCTTTTCTGCATTCATTATAGTTGTGACATTTCTAGTGACATGTCAGTCTAGGCTTTAGACATGAAAAGGCAGAAGATAACATAAAATGTAAGCCCTGAAACTTGAAATGCCGAATATTAATTGTTTCATATAGTTTAGAGTTGGAAAGTTTTCTTCTCTCTTTTTGTTCAGTTATCTTTCTGATCATTCCCGTATAAACCATATACATACATACATCCAATTCGTCAGTAAAGCTTATAGGTTAATCACATAACAGAAGGTCCAAATAAAATGTAGAAAATTATAAATGCTCTCTATTCCTCATAAAATGTTTCATCACATCATTGAATAGCTCCCCAGTCTCAATGATGCATGCTTTTTGATGAACTAATCCAGAAATTGAGATAAATTCTGTGCATTTTTTATTTTTTACTTGTAGATTGATAATAAAAAAGGCTTGTAGATGTTAAACTATTGGTTGCCACCTCTTAAGGGTGGTTACTGAACTGAGATAAACGCTATGCTTTGGTTTAGCGAGTTAATGTACAAATCAACAGTTCCATTGTTTAAATTCAATGCCATCTACATCTCTACTGAAAAACTGAAAGATTACTGCTAGCTTGAGGAGAAAAGGTGGCTTAGATTCAAGATAGTGCTCTAATCTACGCTGTCATATAGATATAGGTAAACTTCCAGATTTGCCATGAATCTACACAGTAAATCATAGAAATAAAGAAGCTTTTTCTAGCTGTACCTAATTTCTTTTAACTATTAACTTTCTTCAACTCATCAGCAGGATGTCCTAAGAATTACTACTATCACCAGTGTAAGTGTCAAATATATTATTTCTTTCAAGAATTTTAATTAATTTATGACTAGAATTGACAGAGGCTGCAAGCTAGTTATACAATTGATTAACTCAGTCACGAATATGCAATTCAAAATATAATGAATGGCTAACACATACAACTTTCTAAACATGACAGCTTATTCATTAGCTGATTATGTTTTTTCATTATTCAATTAAAAACTTTGATGCATTGGTATCCTAGCATTGAGGAGTATGCCAGCAATCAAGCAAACTGCCAATATGACAAGCATCTGAGACAATAATACTAAAGCATGCTTAAA
Source organism: Adansonia gregorii (assembly GCA_038382025.1). Taxonomy (NCBI): domain Eukaryota; kingdom Viridiplantae; phylum Streptophyta; class Magnoliopsida; order Malvales; family Malvaceae; genus Adansonia; species Adansonia gregorii. Next base: position 538,565 of record JBBYHO010000018.1, read on the forward strand.
GGTTTCTAATCCGATCAGGTAACTACTGGTCCTTCTTTTTTTTTTTCCAACTTAGAGCTACATATTAGTTAAATTTATCTGATTGAAAGTACTTGTCTTGCTTGCTTTTCAATAAACAAATTGATTCGATAAATTCAGTTTGAATTTTTATTATCTACATCATAAGAAGGCAAGCCATCAATTGAACTAATTAGCCGCAATTGCTAATGAAATTACTATAACAAGAGAAAGTTCATAGTACATCTATGGTAATTAAATAAGTTCAACTAACAGATACAGAAGCTTACAAGTGTTTACTCTAGTAGAATCCAAATGACATCTCTTTTATTTTCCTTCTAAGCAGAACAGAATGTGCACTCAAGTTCAAACTCTAATTTGTGAAGTCTTCAAATCAGTTCTGTTAATTATTTCATAAAATAAGTTGGAAGTCATGCAGTAGTTTTTCTTAATTTTATTAACATTTCGTGGCTCCAATTATCTTAACTCATCATGTCCACTACAACATATGAAATACTTATAATATATTCTATTTATCTATGCTTACTAAAGCCCTTATAATTTGTACTGGACATATATATATAGATATATATATATATATATGTCTTGCTCGTGCACCTTTAAGGTATATCTAGTAGTGCAGCGTCAAATACTAGGAGATGATTGATATGTTGAAATATCTCCTCTTAGGACTTTGGAAACACGACTTGAAAGTGGAAAAACATTACTTGAAAGGGGATAGTGGATCATCCATGCATCTAGTCAATCATTTCCTAAAAGTTAAGCTGGAGTGCATGCACTTAAAAACTTACTTCAGCAGCCCACTAGAGATAGCGACATAAACATGAGACAAGTAGCAAACAACTCTTAGAAGTTCTACATAAATTGGTTTTATAGAAAAATACCATGAAAACATGTCAAGTAGAAACCAGATATTAGAAAAACAAAAGCAATTGTCTTCGTTAGCGTGTGTGTGAGCCTATTGTATATATATATACATATATATATATATATATAAAATAGGGGCTCAAAGAAGATTAGCCATAAAGAAAATAATTAATTTTATAATTGTTTTCGACCCTTTAAGCTGTTGACTTGTTGGCGTAATTACTAAGATACTATATTTAAATACTTTAGAACAGAAGCAAGGAAATTAATTAAGCATCACGTCATTCTAATGATAATTATACACAACAATCATTGAAAATAGATCAGTCCAGAAGAGAAAAATCTAAAATAGCTTTAGGAAAAGAAAAAAACATTCGCATATTACATTTCATACAGAAATAAGGCAGCATAGTTTATATGGCTCTAATATATGTTCACATGTCACATCAACGAACTGAAGAAGTAAAAGAAAAACCAAGTTATTACATATTTTTGTTGTTTTAGGCCTCCCACGGTTTGCCAAAGGACGGAAAGTCTGTTAGGTGCTGCAAACAAATATACGAATAATTGGTCAGAGTTTTGATTCAGCTACTTCATCTTGGAGACATATTGTTGATTCAGCTATTTAGGCTCGACTCGAGTCTAGAATTAATTATCAAAAGCAACAATTTTGGCTACGCTAAGGGAACTTACCTCTTGGTTATTTCCAGCGTTTTGAAGACAATTGAACATCGAATTCGGGCTCCGTTTATTCATAATTGCCAAAGACTGATCAACCCCATGAATCCTTATGTACTCACCATCCCGAGAACTAAACTCTTTAAACTGAGCTACCGCGGCCTGCAAGGAAAGATTGCTCCTGTTGTGATCTTGAATACCAGATTCTTCCCCAGTCTCAAAGGAACACCAAGAAGTGAATATATTTAGATCATTGTTTCTGGTGTCATCATGCAGCTTTGATAAATCAAAACTCTTCCGCATGATCTTTTCTTTTGTCCTTGCCTTTGCCCTTGCCCTGGCCTTTTCTCTGACATCCCTTGTAAGAGGGCGGAAAGTGGTTTTACGTGGCTGTCTAACCTTTTTCTCTTTTGTTGAAGATTTCCCCTTAAAGCTGCTTCCTTCAATGGTTGCCTTATCAATTCCGGATACCACCTCACCCTCAGAAGTTGAAGATGGACAATCTGCAGCTGCAACGCTGCAGCTGTTATTCATCTGAGAAAGCTGGCTTCTACCTAGTTTCTTTATTTCTGGTTTTGCCTGTGTGAGTAACCATTCGACAGTTTTACTAGCCTTGTCATAGCCTAGCATGTCTTGTAGACCAAAGAAATCTCCAGCAACATCAAGAGACAGTCTCATTCTCCGATCTCTTAGGCCGTTTGCTGTTTTAATCTTGCTGTGCCGATCTTTCTTGGAAGACGATCTCTTTCGTGGTATCTGCTGATCAGTAGCATTAAGGCTTTTTTTGGTGCGGTGGATGTTTGACTCCTCATTCTTGCTGGAATCAGGCATGTTAATGATAGTGTCCGAAACTGAATTATCAGTGATCAAGGTTTGTTGATGAAGTAACAGATCATGGTGTTGGTGGAGGAAAACATCATGGTCTTCAAGTTCTAACTCACATTGATTATAATAGGGAGAGGGGAAATTAAAAAAGGAAAAAGGGAGGTCTTCCTGTTTGGAATATTGGGGAATTGAAAGGTCAATAAAAGGGAATGGGTCATTGTTGCCGTTGCTCTTTGAAGGAAACATTTTGAGAGCTTTGTAATTGCACTGAACAACCCTAGCCGCAGGAGCTAGATGGTGGGACTCGAAACTTGGAGAATGACACATGCACCATTTATCTCTAAAGTTTAAGATGAAACAGCTCCAGCACTTCCATGTTTCTGATTACTTCCATCTCTGCAAGCAAAAAAGAGTGATCGTGAGAAATTAAGCCATCTCATGTCTATACTTTATTTTATTTTATTTTTCCAAGTAGAGCTAGCTAGCTAGCATTTGAAAGGCAAGCAATCTGAGTTTGTTGTTTTAGAAAGGGAGAGAGCTTGTCTATTTACCCTTCTAAAGCGAGGACGACTACAGCTTGAGAAAGACAGCAAAGATGATGTACTCTATGTCTCCGGGGGCTGTCTCTGTAGGAAGAGCGAGAAGGAATTGAATAACAAGTGTGAGGAGCTAAAGAACCGCAAGAAAGGGAATTTATTGCGGCCAAACGTGCCATCTTTTTCTTTTTCTTATTATTATTTTAATTTGTTGGAAAGAATGCCTGCTGCTTGGACGGGCCCATGAAAATGAAAGAAATAGGGCAACCAGGCAGCGACATTGTGGGAAGTGAATGGATTGGAAACCTATTGTTTTGCCTTTGGCTGGCGGAATCAAATAAGTTGGGTTTTAGTATTTGATAATCACTTCAAAAATCACGTTGATCTCTAACAAAAACATAAATAATTATGTTTAGTAATTACTTTATGATTTTACGTGTTAATAATGTTGGCTCATTGAAAATGATCAAATCATTATCTCATAGACTAGTTTAATTTTCATCTAAAAAGGCATAAACCTTTATCGTTAAATGAAAATAATTATATATATAATTAACTAGTCGGAGCTTATTTGGTCTTGTTTTCTTTTAAAGTTGAAACGAAACTCTTACAAAAATTAAGAAGTTAAAGAAAAATCAAAAGTTGTTTGACAATTTGATTCCTAAAAAACTACTTATTATAAATTTTTTTGTTGTAAAAGTTGATATATTTTAAAAAAAAAAGATAAGAGAAAACTACTATCTTATTTATTTATTTTTTTGTGAAAACTACTATCTTATTTATTTATTTATTTTTGTTAAAAATAAATGACTTATAAATTTTAAGAGCTTGGACAAAAACTATTTGACCCTAATTTTACTTATAAAAACTAGATAAAATGAGAAAAGGTAAGGCCAAACAAGCATCAAATTTTACTCATTTAATATAAATTCACTTTCTCCCAAAATTATATTTATTTTATATAATTCTTAAATTTTTAAACTAATATTCAGTTGCTAGATTTAAATCTAAATTTAGTCTTTTCTTTTAACCTTTTTGATGTTACATAGATAATTTTTTTATGATTTTAATATATATAGTTTTATTTTCAAATACAAAACTTTTTGCACAATTTATAATATAAACATTAATATGCTGATCAACAAATATATATATTTTAATTTAATAATTTAATCATACAATATTGATGGTTATTTTAATACTTTTGAATAAAATAATTAATATTTGATTTTTAGTAATGCCAAACACAATGATCTTTAATGCCTAATAATTAACTATTATTAACTAAACAAGGTGAGATCACCTCAGTGATTAAATTACTATAATGATATAAAAATGACACCCAATAAAAGAAGAATTAAAGTTCTCATTATAAAATAAAAAAAAAAGAATACGTGCTACGTAATTTGATTTGTTTTATTGAATAAAATAAATGAAAAATACCATGACATTATTTGATTGATTAAAATATATTAAAATTATGTATGAAATCTGTATAAATGATTATTTTTACTCTTGAATAATTATACTTTATTCATAAGAATTATTATTTTTAATATCGTATAAACTATTATTAAAAATAGTGTTATATTTAACAATAAATATTAAAAATATCTAAATTTAATGATATTAATACATTATATTTTACAATGCAGAGCCAAAAGGAAACATTTTAATATATTTTATTAATATTTTCTTTAAATATTACTTTAAAAATATTATTTTTTAATAATAATATCTCAAAAATAAATTTAAAAATTTTCAATAATAAAATTCCAGAATATATGAAAGTATAAACAAAATTTTAATTTTCCCCTCCACTCTATCATTAAACCTCTACTTTACTCTCTAAACCTCTTTTCTTCCTCTAAAATTATCAAACATTTAAGTAGGAAACAAAAATAAACCCAGCCTGTCGATTGCCACGAATCCCGAATTCTGGCCGACAATCAGTTTAGCCGTACCAAACTAGAAATCCTCCGAAATGCACCCAAACCTTTCTCTAACCTCCTCTTTCCTATTTCTACTACATCTTTTTTTTCTAGATCCTCAACAAAAATCTAGATTTACAAAATTATCTCGCAACTTCCACCCATTTTCACCGTCCTTTGCCTCTCCAAATACATTTATCAATTTTTTATATGTTCGACCTTCTTGTGCCCTTGCCTTTCTCTCCAAATTTGGAGTCCCCACTTCCTCTATAACTAACCTAATTGGAAGAGAGATAAAGTTTCACCCTTTTTTTTTTTTCTATTTTTTGTTATCATTTTCTTTTCTTGTATGTTGCTTCATCCTTTGATGATGATGGAACAAATTACAAGTAGAAAATTTATTTTTAGCTGACCATTTTTTCTTTTTACCTTCGTTTGGATATTTTGGTTACTATTTGGGATTTTCAGAATAATGATTTTCTCACTCCCAGCATTGGATAGTTTTGTGATTTCCAATATAAATAAAATGGTCCAATCTTTTTCTTTTCTTTTTTAATTTTGTGCAAACTGGAATTGAGGGGGAATCGTGATTGTAGGGTTTCACCTAAGTATAGCTACTATAGAAGATTGAGTAATGAGGGGGAAAATTCATTTCGCGGAATTGACATTCTATTAATCAAATGAACGTATTATAGTTAAACAAGGAATAAGAGGCAATGGAATGGCTATTATTCTCCCAGCCAAACGATACATTAGAGTTCGTTTGATTTAGGGAATACAATATTATTATCGTGAAATTTATTTTTATGAGATTACTTTCTTGGATTCAAAAATAATATTGAAAATAAAAAATATTAAATTATTGAAAGTGCCAAGATTCGATTATATATATATATATTTTTGAAAAGCAAGGATACATTAATATAAGACATAAAAGTCTTTGATTGCAGAAATCAAACACGCATGTCACAGCTCATATGTCATATATCAAACGAATCTTTACCTTATTAAAACTAGACGAGCCTATCTGTTGCTTCATTCGCTTCTCTGGGAATGTGACCAATGGTCCAATTGATAATATCAGATTTGCTTAACTCAAGCTTGCTAAGAATATGCTTAAGTCTTCACAATGCCTTTCGTAGAGCTTTGATCCAATTGACTACATTTAGATTATCACATTCAACAATAAGATTATGAGTACTAACCCATTTAGATGCAAAAAAAAGGAAAAGGCTTCCTTAACAACCTTAAGTTCTGTTATGTTGAACTCAGCTTGTCTAGTCGATTTTGAAAACACTAGCTTGGACTCTTCTTGTTCATTTCTCATAAATTTCCCCAATACTAGCTAGGCCAAGTTTACATAAAACAAACCCATCAACCTTAAACTTGAGAGACCTGACTGGAGGTGGCTTCCACTTAATAATTTGGTCATATTGAGAGAAATCACAAACTCACATTTTTCTAAGGCTATGTTACATTATAACTTTTATCAAACTTATGCCCTTACTAATTTATCTTTTTGGTCCATATTACTTTACTTTTAAATGAAATTACAAAGTCATACAAATGAAAAGGATCAATAACTTTGACGAGAGTATTGATCACTTTAAGAGTGTGTTTGGATAAGGGATTTTGCGGAAAGAATTTATTTTTATAGAGACTTTCAAATTTTAAGGTGAAATTTTTTTTGTTTGGCAAAATAAAAATAAAAATTTCTAAAATTTTTAAAATTTAACATAAAAATTTTAAACGGCTCAAATTCTCTTTTTAAATTCTAACTCAAAAGTTAGAATTTGTGAAATTCCTTGATTTTTACTAAGATGTTGTTTTATTATGTTTATCTTTTAACGGTTATTATTTTTTCAGTTTTAATGGCAAAAAACTCCTTTTAAAATTTATTTTTTATTTTTATATTATTGGGAATATTTCTACATTTTTGCAAATCTAATGGTATCTATATTGCATATTTTTATTTTACTTTTAATAATATTATTTATAATTATTTTTATTTCACCAAATTCTAATATTCATTTTTATTTTATTTTTAATATTTTTAATATTAATTATTTTTATTTCATCAAATTCTAATATTTAAAAATTTCTTTCTAAAAAAATTTATCCACGCAATATAATTACGAATGCTAGTCTTTTGAATTGATGAATTTTAAAATCATATCATTTTAAAATTCTTCAAAATTTTAAAATTAATCATCCAAACACACCCTAAGTTTTGTAGTTAAAGGAGATTATTAGTCTTTTAAAGGGGATTATCCTTTGAGCTTTACGATCAAATGGACCTCTTTGAAAAAAAAGATAGATCCTTTGTAAAGGTGGTTGAATTTTTTTTTTCCACTTATACAAATTTTTGCACATTTTTATTTTTTTTTAAAAAAATAACTTTTGCACAAAAACCACTTTATTCTTGGTATGTAATTAATGTTGTAAACAAAATAGAGGACAGTTCACATGTAAATGTGAAAGGCTTTCTTGTAAGACAAAATATTTTGCTAAATATTGGCTTGTTATTATAACGGACATACTAATTCTTATCTTAGCATATTTATATTAAAAAAATGATGATTATCATATTACGCTACGCAAAATTGTGTTATTTTGATCTTATGTGATGATATAAATAATTTGAAAATCATATGCTACTTTTAATTCATTTTTTCACATTTAAATTTGTGTAATTTAAAATAGAATTATATGTATATAACTTTAATTTACAACTTATTCATGTAGAAAGATATTTTAGTAATGTGACTATTTAGAAATGTTATGTTATGGTCTATCAAACATGACAAATTTATATGCAAGCCAAGTGAATCAATTGCATGTGTGACAATCACTGAAAATATTCATTGATAATCTTGTCGGAAAATTTTATTGTTAAGGATAATATAATTCTTTTTTAATCAAACGACTCATTATTTGCTATTTCACGTGATAGAAGGAGGGAGATTGACAAACAACCCATTTCCTCATTTATCGAGCAGGTGTTTTCTTCATCATGATTCCTAATTCTTTTCCTCAAATTAACCTTTCTGTTAAAAGTAGAATTTGCACAATTTTCATGGTCTGTCTCCATAATTAAGAAAATTCTCACAAACCGTTTATTAAGATCGTTTTTCGGCTTAATTAAGGTATTGTTTTTTTTTTTTAAGTTATCGATAACAGGTCACAATTGGGTCCATATAGTCAGAATTCAACCAAGGAAGAATTACACCCTTCCCTTTAGGTATTGGTCCTTGCTGTGACTTGCACAGTAAGGAAAGAACGATATATTTACATGTGGTTAATGGTTAGTGGTAATCCTTTGGAAATTAAGGACAATTATTTGACCCCCCACCTCAAAGGGCAAAAAAAACAAATACTCTGCGAGGCCTGCAATGAAAGGGCAATGCTCCTTTGACTGGGCATCTCTCTTAGCTAGGCCCTAGCCAAGGGTCGCTTTCCGAGAAAAGAGAAAGACCCCATCTCTCTTCCTTTCCTTATCTCTTTTTTTTGCTCATCAAAGTCTTAGGTAACATTGTCGGTCTTCCTCTCCCATCCCATGCGTGCTTATCTGTTTAGCTTTTTGTTTGAGACGCATCAGCTCCATATAATAATAAGTAATACTATCAGTATAAAAGGCCACAGGAAATTACATTAGTCAAGAAAGAGTTGCTTGTACTATCATTGCTGTGCCGCCTACAACTGCAAGACCCTCTCCCCCCGAAACCCTAGCCAATAAGAATTTGCCATAACTACAAATTAAATCTTTCTCTTCCTTTGTAAATAGTTTTGTCCACTAGCAATAAGAAAATTGATCAAACCCCCTTTTTTTAAATTTTTTAAATATGTTATAATATAATTATATAAAAATATAAAATAAATAAATAATTAAAATATCATATAATATAAAAAATAATATAATTAAGATATAAATATATAAACATATTAAAATTTATATAATAAAAATTATTAATATATAAAAATATATATAATTGTATAATATTTTAAATATAATTATAATATATGAAAATATATAAACACATAAATACAAATACAAAATTTGTTAGAAGTCTATCTTTCTACTTTGCTCCGCTTGCCTTTCATCTTTTAGGCACTCCCCTTTGTCACATTTTTCTTTCCATTTATGCCCGCCGTTATTTCCACTTAGACGAACTGCCCTCTTTCTTGCTTTCTTTCTTTGTTTCTCTGGCTCACTCACTGGCAGAATTAGGAGGACCACATTATATGGGGTAGAAACTTGGTTGTTCATAGGTTGCTTTCAAAGATGCGATAACTATGAAACTTTAAAAGAAAAGATATAATATGAGACATCAATGCACCACCTTTTTAAGTGGGTGATAATGAAAGCATAAAACACTAAAAGTCTTGGTTAGTTTTAAGTACTTTCATTCCCTTTTTTTGAGTTCTTTTCACCCTTATGCTCCTTTAAAAAGATTATTGAATATTTAAATAATAATCATAATATAATATTATAATTATTATTTATAATTTTTATAATTTTTATTTTTGATATTTATTGTAATTGATCGCAGTAACATTTATTATATTCACAATTGTAATAAATATAACACAACTAAAAATATACTTAAAATTTACATTTCTTTTTTGGTTGAAAATATATATAAGATATTAACACTCCCATCCCCTTGATCCACAGATATGTAGCGATGACTTTAGATTCATCTGGATTTAAGACTTCCTTTGGGGGATGAACCATTTTCCATTTCAAGCAAAACATTTAGGTAATTATGGGACAATAACTTCTGGACACCAACTAAATCTGGTAATTTTGCATTATCATCAAATAAAGCCCCTTCCAGACATATGCAAGGAATCATGGAGACCCTTTCCTCTTAACCTTTTTTTTTTATTAGTTAATTTGATGTTTCAACAAATTTGCCTGCCATTACTTACAGAGCTAGTGATGGGAAACAAAGTTTATATACTGCGCTTTTTTCTTTACGGTGTGCATCTTCAGTATCTTCTGGTTCATGAATTCCGGCTGGGCATTAATTTTCATCAGCATTGTTGTGGACCTGTCATCACATATGATATATGGCTTTGCAGTGAGCTACCGACCGGAAAATGGTTAAGGATACCCACCAAGGAAGGTCCCCGCCCCCAACAATAACGTACTAAAAAAGAATGAAAGAACCTTAAAGAAGAGGGGTATTATTATTATTATTATTA
>JBBYHO010000018.1:551317-580595 GCA_038382025.1 Adansonia gregorii
TATATAATAATTTAGAGTAATTTATGGTAGTACATAGTTTTAATTAGAAATAATTTAGAGCAAATACTAAATATAATTGTAAATGTTAAAATTACCATGTTTACTAGCATTAGATGTAGGAAATACGTTCTATAATAATTTAGAGACCATAATGCATATGTTATATAATAATTTAGAGTAATTTATGGTAGTACATAGTTTTAATTAGAAATAATTTAGAGCAAATACTAAATATAATGGTAAATGTTCAAATTACCCTGTTTACTAGCATTAGATGTAGGAAATCCGTTTTACAATAAAAAGTGTGATTTGCCCCTATTAATTATAGTTTGGAGTTGAAATAATTAAATATTTAAAATTATTAAAATGAAATAAACATTTGAAAAGTCAATTATACCCCTATTTAACTCAAAAAAGAGCTGAAAATATATTATTATATATTGATAGTAAAAAAAAATTTGTAACTACAAAATAAAATTTTAATACAATTTTAAAAAATTAAAATCACGAATATAATTTGTTATATCAATTAAGTCCGTTAACATATTTTTTTAAATAAATTTATAATTTAAAAATTAAATAAATAGTTCAACAAATAATTAATTAAATAGAAAATTATTTATAAGAAGCTATTAATTGTTTAAAATCCTATTATATGTATATATATTGATAAATTTTATAACCTAGCTTATTTTATATATATATATATATATTATCAACTAAAATAAATAAATAACCAATCTTTCTAATATTTGGATAAGTCAGGCATTGTATTTTTTAACTTGAATTTAGACATCAAATAACAGCATTTCATTGTGATTAAAACCACTCATTGGATTGGAAGTAGAAATAAAGTAGACGTGATTAATAAATTCAGACAATGAAATTTTCTTAAAAATACCGCCTCATACACAAAAGAGAAAGAAAAGTATAATTTTTTTATCTGTTTTCATTTAATAATAAAAATTGGTTTCCTTATACAACCATACCCAAACAAATACACATGATAAAAAAATACAGCCACGACAAATCTACACTGCTCGAATTTGAGTGCATTCAACTAATTTTCTTTATTTTTGATGGGTCAAAACCCTAATACCAAGCTCATCTCAACTCTATGGCAAGACAACATAGTTGAAAGTTATCTCATTTTTCTGTTAAAACTCAAGATACGTTTTTCCCTTTCATAAAACAATTTCAAGTTACACATAACTGCATAAATATAATTATGGAAAGTAAATACTTAAACACAAATTAGTTGAAATAAAGACATTAATTGCACCACCTGCCTTCTCTTTCACCTTTTTAATTTTTGATAAAACTTTCAATAAGCACGTGATTATTGAAATGACAAAAATCATCTAGTAAAAAACCCCATTGTGTAATTTAGTAAACGTCATTTAGTGTTTGAAAAAAAATATAAAGATAACATAAGAAAAGGAGTTTGGGAGAGGAATAAGGAGGTGAGATTTAGTGTTTTAAATCACATGAATGCATTGTGTGAAAGGAAAAATCTAGGGCTCAAGCATATCGATATAGGCATATAAATTTAATCAAAATTAAACATACGCAGTGGAATAAACAAAGAAACACCTAGATTTCTTTAAGATTTTAGAGAGAGATGTACATGTCTTTGGACAAAAATTTTAAAACACAAATCTATTAGAAATCATACTTGCTTAGAGACTTATAATTTTAAGCATATCGATCCCTACACGAATGCATCATGGGTTAATTACTACGATCTCTTCTTAGAGAAAAAGGCAGTCCAAGCGTCTTGCCTTTAACGGTGATCCAAAAAGATGCCTATTGGAACCTTCATAAGGCTCGATGGTTCTTTGGTGTTATCCAAAAGGCTTTTCAAGCCTTAACCAAAAGATATATAGCTAACAGGTCTAGATCTAAAGTGATTTGAGAACAATTCCCATGCCTGTTACATTAAAGAGGAGAAAAAACAATTTCCTAGAGAAGTAGCTATTTTTTGTAGATACAAGCAAGCAAATCCAAAAATATTAATTTTTCATTCCATTTGATACCTCTAATATAGAAAACTAAATTTCCATCTTTTGTTCTGATCAAAAACACTTTCCTGTCACCTAGGATGCAAAAATGCATAACTAAGCTTAGAGAAACAGAGATTTTAGAATTTGGAAACTTTTGTGAAAAAATTAATTTCTCAATGCTAGAAAATAATTTTTCTAATTTTGTTGTGTCAAAAGTGATTAAAGAACACTTAGGAAATTCATGAAAACGCAAAAAAAGCTCAAAGAAGCATAGGTGTTGCATCAAAGCCCTTAGGAAAGTCTAAAGTTGTTACTTAGAGTTTTTCTAAATCTTCTTATCAACAAAAAAAATCCTGATAATATATTTAAATACACCTTGAGTTAGGTTAGGCTTGACTATTGTGTTAGCTCAGCTCATTATTAACTTACCCAGAAGGTGGCATCATTTTGGAGTGTTTCTTAGGGCCTAATTAAAATTATTTTAAATAGCTTGTCCAAGATTGGGCCTAAAATAGTAACTTATTAATATTTTAGCCTAATAGCAGACTAAGGATGGCTATTCCATGCCCAAGCCTATTAACAAGCTTAACTTGAAGTAATTTATAACTAAACTCTCTTAACTTGATGATTAAGGCTTTTAGCTTAAGTCTTAAATTTACAAGTTATATAATTTAATTCATAATTCATGTGAATAATATTAAATAATTAATTAAATAATTATCAAATAATTACTTAATTTTTCAAATACAATTATTTGGTTTTATTTAATTAAATCCCTAAAACGTGTCTACAAATGACATTATCTTGATACCACATTTTAATTTTTATTGCCATTTTCAGAAAACTCTAATTAGATTGCATAAATCTAACTTATGTCTTAAATTATTCCTAATTAACTTATTCAATTAAGTTTTCCTCATTTTACCCTTTACTTAATTAAGTTGTACTTAATTAAATCCTAGATTTAATCTAATAGATCATTTTGTTCGGTGTGACCCATTAGGCATCCATCATATGGCAATAAATATAATTACAATCTAATGGATCATATTATTGGGTGTGACCTATTAGGCGTCCATCATAATGGCAATAAACATAATTACCCACTTAAGTGTTTCTATATTTACAGACCAAGATTGGCCTCTAGTAAGGCACCATGACCACTTGGTATATACGAAGAGTCAATATGACCTTTCAAGAAACCTTTCAGTAACTAACCTCTCTGTGTACTTCAGCCTTTTCACCAGATATCTCGAAAAGACCATAAGCATGGTGCAATGTCTACTGATGTATTAATCCATATTAGTTTCTGCAGCTTTCGGTTAACCTAATGAATTTGTCCTAAATTCATCATGCATTGGCCAACAACTTTATCAATCCAACCAAAGCCAATAACATAAAGATATGTCTCCAATGTCACTCAGAGTAGCGAATCCTCTCTAGATCACTCGTGCGTCTACCATATGACTCATACCTAACGTACCCAACCTTGAATACCCATCTGTTATGGACCCCTTTAAGATAAATCAAAGTATGACATTTTTTAGATGAAATGACCTAGTATCACAAGTTTGAGGACTAATATATATGATTGACACATGAAAACATATTTCGTTGACACTTGAATGGCTTATACCAACTAGAGTTTTCATATAGGCCATGTTCAATGAACTTGCTTCCAGAAAACAAGCACCTACATGCTATCCGCAAGTATCTCTACACTTCAACTTCAATGAGATCAAAGAGCTGCACACAAATGCATAAAGGCTTAGCATATGCTAGTCTTTGTTCATTGTAAATGCCTTGTCTTGACAATATGATGATTAGGAGTGTTTTTAGAAACATGGCTTTGAAGTATAAGGATTTCATTGTCATAACGCATTACTAATTTTGTAAAGCCATTGTGTTTCATGGGCTTCATTGAATTAGTGTTTCATGATTATCAATCATGCCACAACCTGAAGGAAAATGTGAATCACTAACTTAAGAGATTAGTTTGCATTATTAACTTATATATGCCTAATCCAATTTGACTGGCTCTAAAGAATATACTTACATTTCCTACTTGCACTAAACCAATTGCCAACATATCCAATGTTGAACTCTTTCAATTAGCAATCATGTTTCAACTTGGATAAAATTTTAGTACAATTGTAAGAATATGTTTCGGTTACATTAATGATAATCTTATTATCAAAGTCATTAACTATTTGGATCACAATGAAACCTGGATTCTAAACATATGGCTTAATTATTACTTTAACAACTATTAGTAATCTTTTATTAGCTTGTAAGCTAATGATCCAAATATAACTCCTTTTGTGAGCCTATATAACAAGTGTTTAGTTATGAGTTTTATCGTATAAACATGCGATCCTTTCTAGTTTGGAACACTTTCTGAATAATTACATTTTTAACATCATGGGTTTTTATAATTAAGTCACATTATGATTTTTAACTTTTAAAGAAACATAAATGCCTCCCACTAAATCCTACGTGTTTAGATTTAAGGGAACTGGATTTGAAAACTATTTTGAATCCTATAATTTATAAGCCATTTAGTATTCTTAATACTATTGTAAGTTGTATTTTAGAGAATAATTTGACCATAACATAGAACAAATTCTATGGTGAATGATTTATTCAACAAGGATTGAATCTAAGATGGATATTAAATGTCAGCAGTCATCCTCAATTGGCAATGCCAATATAAACATCTTATCATTACAAATAAATCAACATTATGTTTCAAAAACATTAATAAAAAAGGCAAGCTTTGATCAATATAAAAAAGGTTGCCTTTATTTATGGTCCATCTTCACTAGTCCTTTTATTTGGTATCATATGCCAAGAGAAGTGAATTAATCCCAGTGTACATCTAATATTGAAACTTTTGTAAGTTTCCTAATTTTGATCATATCAAAATTTTCCTTGCAATATTTACCCTATTAATCTAGCTCTTCGCTATGTGTGCATATACCTTTATCATTTCCATTGTTTTTCTTCAAAAGAAAGTATACATGAGAATACATGGAACAGAATGCATATGAAGTGTTCAAGTCTTTGAAATACATCTTATCATATGAGGCATGATTAAGTTACTTTTTGACATCTTACTTAGGAACAATTCCTAAAAGATGATGAACCTCTCATTATGATTATCTTTATAGAACATTTTAGATGATTTCATGAGCTTAAATAGCTATTTACTCTTTCAAAGTTCAAGCGTCATACTAGCCATCATCACAATGTGGCTTGATCAAGGTCATCAATATGAACTTGTTAGACTGCCCCTGACCTAGTGGGCTATTCTTAAATATACTATTCAATGCAGGCCTAATCAATAAAGTCTGGCCAAATAAGCTTATTAGCATCATGTATGCTACTTCGCGATAGTCTGTTAGTAATGTTATGTTTATATCCATTATGAACTAAAATATTTCATAGTTATTAATTTGTAATTTCACTTATTAAGTAAGGTTTTATAGCCTTAATAATAGTCCTTATTATTTTATCGACATTATAGCCATTAAATATAATATAAAAAGTTTAATGTTTAATTCTTTTTTTAATGAGCCAATACCACTTTCATTCTTCTATGACCTCAGGGAAGCCTAAAAAACCATGAAAAACTAATTAGGTAGGTAACATAGCTTACCAATTGCATCTCTATGCAACTCATAGATCAGTTATGTTGTAACTTTTTTCCTAAATACATCATATGTATTTCACTTGACCATCACCTCTAATGTCTTGCGGTCAAGTTGTACACATCTGGAAAACACAACATTAGTTGACTAGGACCCATCATTTAGAACTCAAGTATCTTGTTATAATTAATAGAAGGTGTTTGGTTTGGCTTAGGCATGGACTTAATATTTTATAAGGGATTTTTATCATTTATCTCAGGTCTCATTGCTTTGTTTGATTAGCATGCTT
The DNA here is from genome assembly GCA_038382025.1 of Adansonia gregorii. NCBI lineage: Eukaryota > Viridiplantae > Streptophyta > Magnoliopsida > Malvales > Malvaceae > Adansonia > Adansonia gregorii. Next base: position 557,260 of record JBBYHO010000018.1, read on the forward strand.
AGCATTTACTCAATCATATATCACATATATAAACTCAAAAATAAATCTAACACCTGTAATCTACTAGGATTGTTATGGACTTTATCCATCTAGTTTCCTTAAGCCATTAGGGAACTAGTTGGTTAAATTCCTAAAGATGTCATACAAGGTCTTTGCTAGTCTTGATGATGATCTCCTTGGTTCTCTCTTCTCTACATCTTGGATTTACATAAATTCTAATCTTAACCTAAATCTAAATCTATAAGTCCTATGTAACGGTTACATATCTTTGTAAGAAATCTTAAGTTACATTTAAGGGGAGTTAGGTGAGAAAAGAATATACAACCTAAAATTAAAAGAGAAGGCAAGTTTCATAGACCCTATTTATAAAATAAATACCAAAAGAAAAATTCAACCATCCACAACTTAGTCATATTAAACATAATCATAATATAAGCATGAAATTCAACAAACATGGCCAATATCACTTGGTGATCTTATGTGTCATTACGATAAAACTTTGTAAACGATTGAAGATGATTTATCAAATTATTTAATAAATTCGATTCTTTGATTAAAATAGTTTTAATTAAATTCCTAACTTTTAGAAAGATTGTCTTAAATTAACATTACCTAAATTTTAGGTTATTTATCTTAATTAGGACATTATGTATTTTTTAGATAATTTTGTTTTAACTTGGACGAATCATCCATTTAAGGAAACTTATTTTTCAAAAACCATTTGGAAAACTTGTTTTCAAAAACAACATTTCAAGACATCAATTTGGACATATCTAACTTTTAGGTTATTTTTCTTAATTAGGACATTATATAACTTTTAGATAACTTTGTCTTAATTTAGACAAACCATTTAACATGTAGTATTTTCTAAATCATTTAGGAAAGTAGTTTTCAATTTTTTTGAAGTCTTAGTAATTGATCCATATTTAATTTAATTAAGAAAAAAATTTTCTTACATGATTAACATTTATTCTAATCATATTAGAATAAATCCTAATCAAATTAGGATTAATCATTTAAATTAAATATATTTTTCAATTTAACAATTTAATTGAATTTTAATTCAATGCTTAGTATATTATCCAATTCATATCTTAAACAATTTAAAAAATTAATGTAATTGAATAATTTGGTGTTCAATGATAAATAATAGTTTTCATAGAACACAACCTTTCAGAGAATCCTAGTCCAACTAGGAGTCTGCTCAATGCATGGCTATCTTATCCAACCTAATTCAACTCAAACACTATTGTCATCCTCCCACTAAACCTCTAAAAATACAACAAATTTATGGCAACATTTTGCTGCCATAGATACCGCATCAAGGTCTCAAGAAGAGAGACAACAATGTCGTAGGCCTCAAACACACCTAGTGCACCCGTTTATGGCCTGAGATTGAAATGTTTTTAACTCTAATTTTAACCTGATTTCTCTAGTAAGTTTTGTGAACAATTCATGATATTTTTAAGATAGAAAACCATAGAAAAATTGCAACAATGGCTACCCAAAAATTAGCCCCATCAAAAACACCGAAACCAAGCCATTCTAAACCACATTGAAGAACTTTTCAAGAATTTTTCCAAAATATAAAAACCACAAAATCTATACACAAGTTAATTAGATTGATTATCACCAAGAACCCACATGCTGGACCACATGTAATCTATAAACCTTAGGCTTTGATACCACTGAAAGGAAAAATCTCGGGCTCATCATTATCAATATAGGCATGAAAATTTGATTAGAATTAAATATACACAGTGAAATTAAACAAAAAAATTTAAATTTCCTTATGAGCTTAGGAAGAGATATACATGTGGTTGGATAGCAATTTTAAAACACAGATCTATTAGAAATCATACCTGCTTAAAGGCTCAAAACTCTAAACGTGTCGATCCCTACATAAATGAACTATGGTTTGATAACTACGATCTCTTCTTGAGGCCAAAAACAATCTAAATATTCTATCTCTAACGGTGATCCACACAAATGCCTATTAGAACCTTCATGAGGTTTGAAGGTTTTTTTATGCTATCTAGAAGGCTTTTCAAGCTTCAACCAAAAAATATATAGCCCAGAGGTTTAAATCTTAAGTTATCCGAGAATGATTCCCATGCCTGCTGCATTACAAAGGAGAAAAAAAACAACTTCATAAGAAAGTAGCAATTTTTTGCAGATGCAAGCAAACAAATCCAAAAATCTCATTTTTGATTCCAGTTGATAACTTTAGGATATAAAATTGAATTTTTATCTTTCATTATGATTAAAAACACTTTCTGATATCCTAGGATGCAACCTGTATAATCGAGCTTAAAAAAGCAAAGATTTCAAGATTTGGCTAATTTCATATTTTTGTGAAAGGTTAATCTCTCAATGCTAGAAAACTATTTTTCTAATTTTTTTGTGTCAAGAAGGATTCTAAAACACTCAAAAAAACCATGAAAATGCAAAAGGATCTTATAGAAGGATAGGTTTTACACCAAACCCATTAGAAAAGTCTAGGATTGGTACTTAGGTTTCTAATGCTTCTTATAAGCTAAAAGCCCTAATAATGTATCTAAGTACACCTTGGGATAAGTTAGGCTTAACTACTAAGTCAACTGAGCTTCTTACTAACGTATCCAAAAGGTGGTCCCATTTTAGAGTTTTTTTAGAGTCCAATTAAAAATATTTAAATCAGCTTGTCCATGATTAAGCCTAAATAGTAACTCATTAATATTTCGACCTAATAGCACACTAAGGATGGCTATGCCATACCTAGGTCCACTAGGAAGCTCAACTTGGAGTTATTCACAACTAAATTCTTTTAGCTTGATAATAAGTGCTTTTGTCCTAACCACTAAATTTTACATGTTAGATTCATAATTAGATTTTCTAACCCAAGGAAAACAATTTTACGTCATGTAAATAATATCATATAATTAATTAAATAATTATTTAAATTTTCAAATACAATTATTTGGCTTTATTTACTAAAATCCCTAAACTATTTTTTCAAGTAGACATTATCTTGATAAAACATTCTTATATTTATTGTCACATGAAGACATTTTAAATTAGATTTCATAAATGTCTTAAATTATTCTTAAGTGAACTTATTCAATTTAGTCCTCCTCGTTATACCCTTTTTTTCTTAATTAAGTTGTACTTAATTAAATTTTAGTTTTGATCCAATAGGTCATCTTATTGTGCATGAGCCATTAGGCTTCCATCATAACAACAATAAATATAATTACCCAATTGAGTGTATTTATATTTATAAACCGAGATTGGCCTTTAGCAAGGCATCACGGTCACCTGGTATGCAAAAAGAATCAATATGGCCTTTTAAGAAACCTTTCAATAACCAGCCTCTGAGTGTACTTTTGTCAAATATCTTGGAAAAACCATGAGCATGGTATAGTTTCTACTTATTTATCAATCCGTATTAGTTCCTGCAGCTTTCGATTAACCTCATGAATTTAAAGAAATAAATTTCTTTTAAATTCTGTATAAGTTGGCTAACGACTTTATCAACTTAATCAAAGCTAATAACATATGAGATATGTCTCCAATGTTACTTGGAGTGGTGACGCCTCTCTGGATCACTCATTCATCCACCATATGATTCATGTCATACCCAACATACCCTGCCTTAAGTATCCATCCATTGTAGACCTATTTTAGATAAATCGAAGTATGACTCTCCTCATCTGAGATAACCTGGCATCACAAGAAGACTAATATACACGATTGGCATATGAAAATATTTTCCATAGAGACTTTAGTGACTTATACTAAATGGAGTTCTTATACTGGCTATGTTCAATGAACTTGTTTCCATAAAACAATCAGCCATATGCTATCCTTAAGTATCTTTATACTTCAACTTCTATGAGATCAAAGAGTTCCATGCATGAAATATATAGAGGCTTGACATATTATAGTCTTTGTGCATTGCCGATGCACTATTTCAACAATACGATAACTAGGAACATGATTTTAATGCATAAGGATCTTATCATCGTAACTCATTACTAGCTTTGCAAGGTCATTGTGTTTCATGGGCTTCATCCAATTAATATTTGCATGATTATCAATCATGCCACTAACATGAAAGAAAACCTTGAATCATGAGTGATTAGTGCATTACTAACTTATATGTGCGTCATCCAATATGATAGCTCTAGGACATATACTAGCATTTTGATTGGTTCAAAATATAGTAAAAGTCTACAGAAATTTTGTTTGTAGTGGATATTGTAATTGGTGCAGAAGAATTGATGGCTTTAACTTTTTGAAGATGCAAAATGGCAAAAAGATGAATGATTTGATGGCGTAAGAGATGAAAAAAAATTGGAGGATTTGGCTTAAAACATGAAGTAAATCTCTAAAATCTAAAGTATTTATACACAAAATAAGAATTGAAATTGACATTTAATAAGAAAAGTAACAAAAAATGAAATTAACCAAAAGATTAAATTGAAATTTGGATAAGGCAAGGAGGAAGAAGAAGAGACAAAAATAACCATTTTGAGTGTAAGAAGAGAGATTGAGAAATCTAAAATTTAAACATGAAGGAAAGAGAAAATATATAAGAGAAGGAAAGAGAAAATATAGAAGAGAAAGAAAGTTTATTATTATATAAAGAGTGAAAATAAAAATAATTTTTAATGTGCAAATAAGATATGTTAAATAGTGTAACCTATAAAGTGGAATGTAATTGACTCCTTAATGCCCATTAAACCTAATTAATGTTCATTTTACATATTATTTCTGATAAACATTAGTGGCTCCTAATTGCTAGTAAAAACAAACTTCTACTACTTTATTATTAGCAAAATAGTGGGTGCTCATTTAATTCTAGAATTCGTTACTTACTCTTTATCTATAATCCATTTTTTTTCACTTTTGCCATTCAATAGAAAAAAAATTCTTAAAAAACAAAATATTAAATCTAATAGTGAGTTTAAAAGACTATTATATCATTATTAAAAAAAAGGACTATTGTATTTCTATTTACTCTACTTTGAAGTTGGAAATATATATATATATTAATATAAGATAAATATAGATATGAAAAATACAACTTTACAGAATTCTTTCATAACTCATGCATTCTGTTAGACATACTTTTTCTTAAATTGTAGTAGACACTTAATTTTATCTGGGCCTTTTTCTTAATAGATCGCAAATTTTTGAGACCAAGAATTTAGCAGCCGCTAGTGTGGGTAGACTTATTTCAAATGGACTGAACAATTTCAAAACATTATTATTCATGCTTAAATGGCCACACAAGCACGTGGCAAAAAAAATGTAGTTTCAAGGGTCATAAAAAACCAAATCTTAAATAGAAAAACAAATAGCAAGATAAAAAATTACTTTTTGAATTTATTCTTGTGAAATTTTAAATTTCATCTCTGCAGATAAACTTATAGTCAAATTTCTCATTTTTTTTTGATTTTTCAAGATTTTTTTGTGAAATTTTTGGAGTTGACTATCGTATAATTTTATAAATACTTATATAGCATCAACACCAAAAAATTGGTTTCTAGCTTTGTTTTGTTCAAGTTATTCATTTCTATAAATAATATCACAGTTGAATTTCTTGTTTTTAAAAATTTTTCGAGATATTTTTATAAAAATTGGCAAGTCAATGATCTTGTAGTGTTACCCATGTAGAATTTATGCCAATGCTTGCCTTGAAAAATAAAAAATATTCAAGAAAAATAGGTATTGGCAGTTTATACTATGAGGTGTAAAATTGTTAATTTTGGTATTTAAATTTGAATTTTTCATAGCACTGTGAGTGTCATGCTCGTGAAACTTTTAGGTAAAATTTATTTCAGATTTCATATTTTCGTATTTATTATTCTTATAAATTAATATTTTAGTAATGCGTTGAATTCAATTCATTTTTATAATTTAAACATTTTTTTTGAATTTTTTCAATTACAAACTATGAACTTTCTTTTATCTATAAAAATTTTTGTGGAAATTTCTCGAGTTTTAAAATTTGAAATTCTTCAAATAATTCCGTTAAATTGCCGTTAAATCAATTTTTTAAAATTCTAATTCGTTTTATGGATTTTTCAATTTCTTTTCAAATATAATTTTCTTCCATAAGGTTTTTTTCCATAGATTTTTACAAGTCTGAAATTTTTTTATTTCTTTTTTTCTCAAACCTAAAATTTCTTTTATTATTCAACACTTTAAATTCTTATTAAAAAATTTATTAATTTTATTTGGGCAGAATTTTCTTAATAGACATAAAACTTTTAAATTTTACTAATGGGCCCAAGAAGTCCAATAATTTCTCAACAAGCCCAACAACTTTGCCAAACTCATTTTTAATTTCATACGAAGCCTATTGCATTCTCTACAAACCTAATAAGCCCGTTTGTGATTATTTCAACAAGCTTATTTATTGTCTAACAAGGCCTAATTAGGCCCATTTGATTTTTAACAAAGCCTAATGATTTTTTTTCTTAATTTTTTAGACTCAAAATTTTTATATGAAAATCTAATTGGACTTTTTATGTGATTAAATTCATAATTAAGTTTGTAACTTTTAATTTCTTATAGCTTAGTTCTTTCTCTTCAAATTTTTTAATCCTTTTTCGTAATTATAATTTTATTTATTCCTAAATTTTCATAAATTTCATATTTCTTTTAATTTCAAATTTTAATAATTCAGTTATATAAGAATTAATTTAACTAAGATTAAATTTTATCATTAAGTTAAATATGATCCAAATTAGATTTTTTGGGCAATGCTTCTAGATGATGATGCCACGGATGATGAAATATGCAAAATGACAAAAATCATTAATTAAAATCTTATTAAAAAAAGAAAAAAATCTAAAAAGATAAATAATGAAAAAAATAAAAAAATCTAAGAAAATCCTAGAAAACCAATTAGGCTAAGGTAATTTCTCTACCACCTTAGATGAATTTCTTCCCTTGTAAATAGGGGAAGGTTGTTTCAAAATGGGGCTTTTAGCTTTTCGATAGAAAAAGCAGTAAAAAAGCAAAAATTTCCTTAAGTTTTTAAGCTTTTTAAGGTAAAGATACTAACAAATTTTGGAGTTTTTGTTACTTTAATTTATTTTTCTTCCTTTTAGTGAGTCAAAATAATACCTAAGGATTTTAGCCCATGTTGAAAGATCAAGTACGATAGCTATAAGCAAAGTTTTTTGGTTTGGCTATTTTATTTAATTTTTTTTGCAATATGTTGATTTTTGTTAAGATTATCTGTGTTTGCTGATGGAAATTATGTTATTTTCATGTATATATTTTCATGTTATTTTTTCTTAATATTTTTATGATTATTTATGTTGATATATTCATTGTTTATCATGATTATATGCATAGTTATGCTTGGTAAAGATTATAACATGTATGTATACAGATATTTATGAAAATATATGATGGGAAAAATTACTTTTTCTGAAATACATTTTGGCTGAAACTCTCTATGGTCTTTGGATAATTTTCATGCTTGATTTTATGATGTTTTTGGACTATTTTGTGATATTGAAAATTTTTATGCACTTAAAAATAATTTTTCCAAATTTTTGAAGGCCTTGGAAGTGTGATTCCAAGCTTGGGTAAATTTGATCTTAATAATTGTGGAGATATTTTGATTTTTTAGATTATTTTGTAATTATGGAAAACATAAAGACCAAAATACAAAGATTGCAAAAAGTTTCCCATGACCATCAAAGCTTGTCTGAATCCGTGTTGAGATCTTTAAAGGTGTTTTTTGTGCATTTTAACATGTTCGAATGTGTTTCATGTATTTTTAACCTTTTTGAGGCCTTTTTGTAATTTTAAAAAGTTTAGAGGCATACTTGTAAAAATTGGAAAAAAAATTATTCTAAGGCCAAAGGCTCTTAGTTGAACCTTTCTTGTAGTTTTTGATGTGACTTTTATGTTGCTTTGGATGTGCTTAATGTTTGATCTTATGTTTCATGCCATGGAGGGACTAAATTGAAAAGGTTGTAAAAATTTTCCTAAAGCCATCCATGCTTGGCTGAATGCTTGATAGACCTTTAGGAGTGTTGTTAATGCATTCTAAACATGTTTAGACACTTGTCATGCATTTTTAGCCTTTTAAAGACCTTATTGTAATTTCAAAAAGTTTAAGGACTTATTTGAAAATATTTAAAAAATTGTTTCGAGGCTAGAGGCATTTAGCTGAACACGTTTGATGATATATGGCATGTTTCTATGTTAATTTTGATGTGTGTTTTGTGATGTCTGTTTCATGTAGACATTATTATGTAAAGTTAGGAAAGTTTAGGGATTATTTAGAAAAATCTTGCATGTTAAGGTTAAAAAGGTTTTTTCACACCTTAAATTACAGATTTAGGGTATTTTGGGCATTTTAGGAAATTTTCTAGCATTTTTAGCCATTTTTGGGTAAAAATAAAATTTTGAAAATATAGGGACCAACTAGCAATTTGTGCATTTTAGGTTAATTTTGATGTCTAAGTTATGCATTTTGTGTAAAATTATTGTTTCTTATCATTATTGAGTTTTTTAGTGCTTCCTAGATACTTTTATGTCGGAGGTACACCTTAGTAGTATTTTAGTAATTTTGGCTGGAACTGAGTTTTTTATGATCACTGGGATATTTATATGTGGAAGGTGCATAATAAGGATAGATTCATCTTTTTACAAAGTTATCAACTCTTTTAGGTTATCGAGATACTTTACGTCGAAGGTAGACCTTAGGGATATTTTAGTAATTTATATTAGAACCAAATCTTGTGTGATCACGAGGATACTTCCATGTTGAAGGCGCATAGTAGGAATATGTTCTTATTGTTATGATAATATCAAGTCTTTTCGTTTGCCGAGATACTTTGATGTCGAAGGTGTATATTAGGGACATTTAGGTAAGTTACCTTAGAACTGAATCCTGTCATCGGGATAGTTCTAGGTCGAAGATGTATTTTAAGGGTACTTAGGATAAGTTTTATTATAAAATCAAAATTTTTAAAATTAAGGCAATGTCTTCAAATTAAAGTAATATGTGGAATGTCTCTCTAAAAGATGGAAAAGGGTTTCGTAGATTATTTTAATAAAGAGATATCCTTTTAAAAACTAAAAAATTAGGATTTTTATGAATTTTAGAAAAATAAAACCTTTCGTATTACTTTGGCTTTTCAGTGGGGTGTAAAAAATATTTGGACTTTAAAAGCCTTTTGTATTCCTCAAGTCCTTCGGTGGGAAATAAAAAAGGTAATGATAAAACCTTTCGTGTTCCTCCGATTCTTTAGTGTGGCTATATTTTGATTTTCAAAAATATTAAAAAATTGATTTTATCATATGGAATAATAAAATTTTTTCATAAAAATTTTTATTTTGATATATGGGAATCATAATTAAATACGGGATATTGAGATAGAATAAAAATCAAAATTTTAGTTAACACATGATTAGTAAGGTGATTATAATCGACTCTTGAACTTTTTCATGTGATTTTTGGTATTATCACATACCTTAGAGTTTGTTTTTAAGGGTTTTGTAACCCTTGAATTGCAAACTCCAGTAGGTGACCAATCTCACCAAGTCCAAATAGATTAGTGGTAACTCCAAGATAAATGATCATTTTATAACGATTATTTAGGGTATAAGTCAAGTGAGTGATCCATCTTGATGGCTTGTCCCCAAACACGAACAAGAAGAAAAAAATAAAAATGATATGGGCCCTAAAAATAAGAGAATAATGGCACACACACACACACACATATATATATATATATATATAGAAATAAGCGGTACACCCACCTTTTAAGTTAAATTGGTCAGGATTCGTATCCGAGCCATGTTGGGATAGCTTGGCAACTTTGCTGGGGATAGTTTAGAGAATCAAGCCTAAAATTAATTATGCGTTAACTAAATTTTGATTGATTCGGTTTCAATCAGTATTTAACTATAATTCTTGGCATTCTTAAAAAAAAAATTTATTATATTTTTTATATATATGAAAATTTTTGTATATATTGTTCATGTTTATCATTAACATTTTTGTTTCCTCTGCAGCGTTATTTTTGTAAGGCATATAGGATAGGGTTTTTATTATTTCTGAAAGAGTGAAGTCATAGAAGGTTTGTTCGTTCCCTTACACACTGTGCATGTACATATGCATTAGACTTTCCTTTAGGCATAGGGAGAGGGCATAGGTTATCCAATATTTTAGGAAGGGGTGAAGTAGCTTTGCCTTCTAAGGTGTTGCCTCTATCTCGGTAGTGAAAAACCTAACGATTTTAAATTCCTATGCTTACCAGAGGTGTTAGCCTTTTTACGAGCATGGAAAATACTCCTACTTGAATTGAACCCTTTTCGACATAAACACCTAATGGGTAAGGATTAGGTTACCTCTTTAGTTTTTTTTTGAACTTAAGGAACAATTCGAGAACTTGTTTAAATGTCTAACCTAAACTTCATGTAATGAACTACAAGGGCCTCATCTAGTTAAAGCCATACACGATTTTAGAGGTTACCAAACCAGATACAAACGGAGGAATGTTTCTTACCCTTTCCTTTTTATTTTACATTTAGAGCATGTAAATTAGGTGACAATGATTAAACATCATCGTTTGTGTCAAATTTTTGTTTTACGTCAAAAGGTGCCATCATTATTTTAATTCAGATATCAACTGATGATGAACGAACATCGTCACTTATAATGCAATTTTTTCTTTTTGCCTTGCCAGCCATTATGCAACCTCAACTATACAATCTAGACATGTAGGTCAAACAATGATGTTGGTACATCATTGTTATCAACAAGGCCTTTTTATTTATCCTAATAGCTATTGTAATGCCCAAAGAGGATTTGCTTGGGGTTAATTTTTTTTGCATAAATTCTTAATTGCTTGTGCTTACCTTTTTATTTCCTTTATACATAGGTAATGATGAATGAGCATTATGCTACCCGTAATAAGATTACTCCTTTTCTAAGACACCATAATGCCTTAATTTTATTTTTATTTTTGAGGCAGTCATTTTCTTGATAAGCTTTTTGTATATATTTGTTTATGTCCTTTTTACAAACTTTTCTTTAACTTTACGTTAATTTCATTCTTGCTACGTAGCAAGAAAATTTTCTTGGATTCAAGGGTTCATTAAAAAAACTTCTTTCTTAAATTAGAAACGTTAGCACAATCAAACACCATTGACCATAGGAGATGCATTTGTAGCATGTCTAGAAAAAATAGAGGCAAATCATTGAGAGACACAAGAAAGATTGATGAAATAATAAGAGGAGATGCAAGCATAAATCCTTAAAATGATGGAAATAATGACCATTAGAGGAAAAAAGTCTGGAAAGGTAAATTTAAGAAACTAACTAAATAATCATAATAATGCGTCCTACTTATTCAAGGCAAAAAGGTAATCACCAGTTGAAATAATGATCGCTAGAGGGAAAGAGTATAAAAATGTAAATTTAGGAAATTAAGAAAAAAACCCTATTATTATTACTGGCTCATCTATGGTAGAAAGGCAACCCTTATTTTGAAAAATCCTTATATCTAAATTGACATTATTTTGTAAAACATGTATGTTAAATGTTTTGATGAGATAAGAATGTTTCCCAAAAGCAGATATTTTCAAAAATATAATGATGGAAAATCTCGAGAATGCTAATGATCAATCTTGAAAATGAGCTTGTACCCTTGCATTCATTTCTCTATGGATAAAACCTTGATCATTTGAAATTCCCATTATTTTAGGGAAGTAACTTCAAAGTTCCCAAACTGTAATTCCATGACTAAAGAGTGAAACCATAAAAATCGCCAGTATCACCAATGGGAATGATCAAGTTTTGCAAGGAGAAAATCCATTTTAGAGAAATTTGGAGATATTCAAAACTTCTTAAATACCATAGGATTGTTAACCCTTGCTTGCATAAATCGACTTTGAAAATTAAATTTTTCCCTTTTTTAATTTGACCTTTTGATCTTGAATCCTTCATGACTAATTTTGGTACCTATTGAAAAGCTAATGGTTAGGAGAATTAAAGGAACACCAAATTGTATAAATTTTAAAGAAATTCATGTTTCATATGATTTAATCCATTCGTGCTTAGGAAAATGGGGCATGTATCTTATCCATTGTGAAATTTTTGGGCCAACGTAATTTATTTTAAGCTCTTCAACCCATCTTACGGAAAACCTAAATTATGATTCAAGAAGTTTTCCAACAAAAGAGCATTAGTTTTTTAGAGACTTGAATATCAGGTGTTTTTAACTTAAAAGTTTAGACAAAATGCATTTTTTTAAAAAATTGTTTTAAGATACTTGAAAAAGTGTCATAAAAAGAAACAAGTGAACTGAAGGGCACTGAATCATAATAAGACCTAGCCCAAGTCAAGAGAAGATGAAATGAAAATTTGAAATTGAGAGTTTGAAACTTATTACAGTATAATGGTAACAAAGATTGAAAATGGAGTGATCTTTTTTGGTGCATTGGAAGATCAATAGATTTTTGCATCATCCTTAGCATAAGCTTTATTTGATGCTTGATATTTGCATCATTTCACAATTATTTTCACCATTTACATGATATTAGCTTTTGCATCATTTCACAATTATTTGCACCATTTACATGATATTAGCTTTTGCATCATTTCTCATGCATATACCTTTTCATTTATACTTGCATTTGCATAATTCCACAAGCATTTGCATTATTCTTAACACTACAATCTGTGTATTTTCATCATTTGATTTTTTTTAAACCATATCATCATTTTACGATCATCGCATTATCGTGCTTGCTCATATAATGGAATCAACCATTAATCATTCACATAAAATGTCGAGGTCTTTGGTGGTGATATTTGAAACATTCAAAAGTTGTAAATAGTGATATTCGAAGCATTTAAAATCTTCGATGGTGGTATTCAAAGCATCTAAAAAGGTTTCAAAGTCTTCAATGGTGAAATTGAAAAGATTCAAAAATTTTGTTTCAAAATAAGTCTTCGATGGTGAAATTCAAAGCATTTTAAAAGTTTTTGACTTCAAAATAAGTCTTCAATGGTGCAATCCAAAGCATTTCAAAAGTTTCAAAGTCTTCGATGGCAAAATTTGAAAAGTTTCTGGTTTCAAAAAAGTCTTCAGTGGTGAAATCTGAAGCATTTTAAGGTTTTTTTTTTTTTTAAATTTTTGGTGGCACATCTAAGGCTTAAGGTGATAGTACCCAAAATAATTTTCAAGACTTTGATGTCATAACCAAGTATATTAATGGTGGCTATTTATCTCATGTTCTTTTTGCAAGTTAAAACACATCCTTGATAAGAGAAAAAAACAAATGCCTTCATAAGATTCCCTAGGACAGAAAGCAAAGTACAAGCCTTCCGGGATGCCAATTTGGCAAAATTTGATGACTTAGAGGATGCCTATCAAGGATGATTGGTCTAAGTGTCATTGACCTTATGGCAGTACGCCAATCAGGGGCAATTTCTATTTAAACTTTAAAATTCTCTATATTTCTTTTTAGAAACTGTGAACTTTGAAATAAATTTCGTTTTATAAATAATGTGCATTCTATCATGGACCCTGAATTGTTAAAAATGATTTTCAATATCTAGGATAACAAAAACATTTTGAAAATTTTTTTCTTCGATAGATGATCACCTTTAAGTTAAACTTTCTTAAAAAGGTCTTTCACTTTTATTTATGTGATTATCCTAAATATTCATTCATAGACCTTTTAAGCCCAAATGTTCACTTTTGGGATTCCTTTAGGGTTGAACAAATAGGTTATGCTCTTAAAACATCCAAGTACCAATGGTTTGATATGTGTTAGAGTAATGATAGTAATCTCGAAATCAGCCTCATTTGGATAACCTTTTACATCATTTTTGTGACAACTCCAAATCCTTGATTTAGAATGAATGGGAATAAACATGAGACAAAAATACCTTCTCTTTTGGATAAAACATTTTAAATCTAACGTTTGATAAATAAAATACCATGTTCATGTTTTCCAGTGACAATTAAATTTTTTCTCAAAGGCTCAACCACAACCATGATCTATTAATGGCTATGAAGCTAAAAATATTAAAGGTCATACATTAAGTCTAAATATAAAATAAAAATTGAGTGTAACATGATATTGTTAAGGTACTTAAAATGATTTGAAAAAGGAAATTATCCTTTTTCGTAGCAAAATGTTCACCAATTCAAATGGCTCTGTTTCAAATGAAAAAAAAATGCCTTTTTCTCTATCCTTTTGCAAATATAGAAAATTATCCCCTTTGCGGTTCCCTTTAAATCTGCAGATTTATTCTTTCTTTAAAACCTTAATCAAGGATTACCCTCCATACTATGGGGCAAGTAAAGCCAATCCCCAAGATCAAAAATAGCAAATTCTATTCAAAGTTATAAGAAGAATATGTTATATATCATAAGGCAAATTTTGAATATTAAAGAAAATTCAAATTTCAAGTTCAAATATTCAAAGTGAACAATGAAGACAATTCAAATATTCAAAGTGAAAAATGAAAAAAGTTTAAATCTTAAGCTTCTTTCAAACATGAAGAATGAAAAAATATCTCAAGTTCCTACAAAGTGAAGAATAAATATGAAGAAAGAAGTAAAAGAAATTAAAGGAAAATGTAAAAGCAAGAAAAAAATGAAGAAATGAAGAAATGAAGATGAATTTTGTCTTGAAAATTATGTCAGATGAGGATTTTTCTAAAGAAACATGATCTTTGATTCAATTACCCTTAAACACTTGATCTGGGCCTATTTCTTTTTTTTTTTTATGAACAACGAACTATGGCCTACATTACGTGCCAATGAAATCCATTTTGATCAAACATAGCTATTTGAGTTGTTGAGTCCTTACTAGGAAACTTTTAAAGAATTCATCTTTTTAAAAAATTTTTGAGTCCTCAAGATTATGATCAAGCAATCAATCAAAAAATAAAGTTCTAGGATGAAAACCTAAAAAGGTCAGCCTAGAACAAACTTGAAGGCTTTGGAATTGCTCATAAATCGATAAGGGTAGCCACCGAAGGAAAAGAACTTTTGCACTCTGATTCAAAAATGATCCCTAAACGTCTAAGAATTTCATGACATCAGCAAAAGGTTGATTCAAATGCACAAATATTGATTTGATTCAAGATAACTTTTCAAAACTTTCATTAGTTTACTAGCATTAGTTTATGAATTGATACTTCCCAAAAGCCTTTCAAATTAATCCCTTGAGACTAGTGTTTACTAGCATTAGTTTAACACCTGCCGAGCTTTTATATTTGAAGATTAAAAGTATGTCATAACTTGATTTTTTGCTTTTCAAAGCACTACCAAAAAAAGAATATTCACATAGACTTGGTCTTCATGAACCTTGACTTTGTTATACCAATTTTTTCAAGATAAAGTTTAGTAATCCCACCTTATTTGTTACTTTAGATTAATATCCTCAAAGATGTCCTAAATGATGATCATTAATCGCAAGAAATGCTTAATATCAAAAGATGAATATGACATATCCGTTATCCTTGATATTGGAACATTCATGGTTTTTGATCAAGTAAATCCTTTCCTAGGTTAGAATAAGAAGATGATCTTGTTTCGTAAATCCTGACATTTATATGACTCGATAGTTCTCATGATTTTAATAAGACCATTTAAATATGCCTTAAGCAATGAAGTATTGACTTTTATATAATTACATGAAGCTGTGTCATTGAACAGATAAACATTAATTTGATATTTGGTGATTTTTAAGGAAAAATCAAGCAATTTTTAAAGTCTTAAAGTCAAGATTAAAATAAAAATTTTGTGAGGCAAACATAAGATCGCCCTTTAATTATTTAAATATTCAAGAGCTAGCATTAAGAAGAATAGAAATTGGCAATAATGAGACTCATATTGATGAGGCCTTGCTAACATACAAGAAGACTAACCTTCATGATGTTTGAACTAAGTGTCCTCTTCATCCAATCGTGTGATAGGTAGGTGAAGTATGATTTAAGTTTATCATCCTTTTCATTAGATCTCATGAAAAGTAGGTGAAGCGGGATTTAAGTCGACTTTATTTGATCTTATAAAGGGTAGGCGAAGTTTCAAGTAAGATGTCCTCTACATCCAATCTTGTGAAAAGGTAGGTGTAGTAGGATTTAAGCTTTTTTCAGTAAAATGTTCTCTATATTTGATCCTGTGAAAGGTAGGTGAACTAGGACTTAAGTCAACTTGATTCGATTCGGTGAAAGATAGGTAGAGTTTTTAAGCAAGATGTCCTTTTTATTCGAACCTATAAAAGGTAGGTGAAGTATGATTTAAGTTTGTCAGTTTCACTTGGTTAAGAACCAGTGAAGTAAAATGGCCTTTTCATTCGATCTTACAAAAGGTAGGTGAAAAAGACTTGAAATTAGCTTTTGTTCGATTAAGCAAAAGGTTTGGCAATTTTTTTAATGTTCTTTTCATTTGGTATAAATCAATACTATTGGTCTATACATATATACATGAAAAATAAATTTATATAAAGGTTTATCACAGCTTCAACAAAATTGTTTTTATTTAGTTTTTGCCTTGTTCTTGATCCTCAACAATGGCCAAAGAAGGGTAGCTGTAGACACCTAATTTTGTCTGGGCTCTTTTCTTAATAGATCTAAAATTTTTGGGACCAAGAACTTAGCGATCGCTTGGTATGGGTAGACTTTCTTTAGGTGGACTAAACAATTTCAAGACATTTTTAGTCATGCTTGAATGGCTACATAAGCGTGTGACGAAAAAAATGAAATTTCAAGGGCCATGAAGAACAAATCTAGAATGAAAAAGATGAATAAAAAGTTAAAAAAATGTTTTTAAATTTATTCTTGTGAAATTTTAAAATTCATCTTTGCAAATAATGTTACAGCCAAATTTTTCATTTTTAGTGATTTTAAAGATTTTTTTGTGAAATTTTGAGAGTTGATCAATGTACATTTTCATTGATACTTATACAGTATTAACAAAAAAAAATTAGAACTTTATTTTTGTAAAGTTATAAAATTCATTTCTATAGATAATATCATGGTTTAATTTTCTTTATTAGAATTTTTTATAAAATTAGCAAGTCGATTGTCGTATATTTTTATCGATTCTTTTATAGAATTGATGCTGATACTCACCCTGAAAAACCAAAAAATGCAAGAAAAAATACGTATTGGCATTTTATACTGGGAGGTATCAAATTGTCTATTTTAATATTTTAATATGAATTTTTCAAAATGCCGTAAGTGTTATGTTCATGAAATTTTTTAAATAAAATTGGTTCCAGATTTCATATTTTCATCTTTATTATTTTAATAAAGTAATATTTTGAATAATGTGTTAAATTCTATTAATTTTTATAAATTTAAATGCATTTTTACAGTTTTCTCAATTACAAAGTACAAATATTCTTTTATCTATAAAATTTTTGGTAGAATTTTTTTCAAGTTTTAAATTTTAAAATTCTTCAAATACTACCATAAATTATCATTAAATTAGTTTTTTAAAATTCTAATCCATTTTATTGATTTTGAATTTTCTTTTCGAAGATAATTTTTTATGAGTTTTTTCTCGTAAATTTTTACGAGTTTAAAATTTTTAATTGCTATTTTCTGACACAAAATTTTTTGAAAATTTCTTTAGTATTCAACGCTTAGAATTTTGATAAAAATTTTTATTAATTTCATTCTAGGCAAAATTTTTCTTAATCGGTCTAAAACTTTCAAATTTTGCTAAAGGACCCAATAAGCTCAATAACTTTTTCAAGCTCATTTTTATTTTTATTTTTTTTAAGGACATTTCATTCTCTGTTAGCCCAATAAGTCCATTTGTGATTATTCTAACAAGCCTATTTATTTTCCAACATAGCCTAATTAGGCGCATTTTAATTTTTAATAAAGACAAATGATTTTTTTCTCTTTCCAAAATTTTTATTAATTCTTTAGATCCAAAATTTTTATTAATTCTTTAGATCCAAAATTTTTACATGAATATTTAATTGGGCTTTTTATGTGATTAAAATCATAGTTGAATTTGTAACTTTTAATTTCTTGTAATTTAGTCATTTTTCTTTAATTTTTTAATCATTTTTTGCAAAATTTGCAATTATAATTTTATTTATTCCTACATTTTCATAAATTTATGCATATTTATTTTAATTTTAAAATTTGATAATTTAATTATACGAGAATTAATTTAATCAAGATTAATTCTATCATTATGTTAAATATTATCCAAATTAGATTTTTTTAGGCAAAGCTTCTAGATGATGATGTCATCGATGATGAAATATGTAAAATGACAAAAAACGTGAATTAAAATCTTATAAAAAAAGCTAGAAAAGATAAAAAGTAAAAGAAAAAATAAAAAGAAAAATCTAGGAAAATCCTAGAAGAACAATGAGGCCAAGTTGATTTCTCCATCACCTTGGCTGAATTCCTTCGGCTAAAAATATGGGAAGGTTGTTTCAAAATGGGACTTTTAGCTTTTCTGTAGAAAAAATTGAAAAAAAAACAAAAATTTCCTTAAGTTTTCAAGCTTTTTAAGGTAAAAATACTTACAAATTTAGAGTTTTTGTTACTTTCAGTTTTTTTTCTTGCTTATACTCATGGATTCTAATCCATGTTGAAAGGCTAAGTATGATGGCTAAGAACAAAAGTTTTTGATTTTGTTGTTTTATTAAAAATTTTTATTAGTAATATGCTAATTTTTATCAAGATTATTTGTGTTTATTGATGGAAATAATGTTATTTTCATGAATATATTTTTGTGCTATTTTTTGCTAATATTTTTATGATGATTTATTTTGATATATTCATTGTTTATCATGATTTTATAGATATTTATGCTTGGTAAAAATTATGACATGTATGTATATCAATATTCGTGAAAATATGTGATGGAAAAAAATTATGTTTGGTGAAACATGATGGTTGAAACTCCTTATGGTCCTTGGATAATTTTTCATGTTTGATTTTATGATGTTTTAGACTATTTTGTAATATTGAAAATTTTTATAAGGACATCAAAATAATTTCCTAAATCTTTAAAGGCCTTCGAAGGGTGCTTCCAAGCTTATCTAAATCTGATCTTGATGACTTTGTGGTATTTTAATTTCTTTAGATTATTTTGTAATTATGAAAAATATAGGGACTAAATTGCAAAGATTGCAAAAATTTTCCCATAACCATCCAAGCTTGGCCAAATCTATGTTAAGGTTTTTAGACATGTTTTTCATGCATTTTAACATGTTCTGATGTGTTTCATTTTTAACCTTTTAGGGTTTTTTTGTAATTTTAAAAAGTTTAGATATCTATTTATATAAATTGGAAAAAAATTATTCCAAGGCCAAAAGCACTTAGTTGAACATTCCTTGTAATTTTTTATGTAATTTTTCTATTGATTTAGATGTCTTGGATGCTTGATTTTATGTTTCATGTCATGCAGGGACTAAATTAAAAAAGTTGTAAAAATTTTTCCAAGGCCATCCATGATTGGCCGAATAGACATTCAGGGGTGCTTTCATGCATTCTAAACATGTTTAAACACTTATCATGAATTTTTAGCCTTTTAAAGACCTTGTTATAATTTTGAAAAGTTTAGGTACTCCTTTGCAAATACTTAAAATTGTTCCAAGGCCAGGGTTGTTAGTTGAACACCTTTGATGATATCTGGGATGTTTTCTATGTTAATTTGATGCATTTTATGTTGTTTTTTTTTAATGTCTATTTCATGTAGGAATTATTTTGTAAAATTAGAAAAGTTTAGGGACCATTTAGAAAAGCCTGGCATTTTGTGATTAAAATGGTCTTTTCACACCTTAAATTACCCATTTAGTGTATTTTGGGTAATTTAGGAGTTTTTCTAGAATTTTTAGCCATTTTGGTGCAAAATGCAAGTTTGAAAAATGTAGGACCCATTAGCAATTTGTGCATTGTAGGTCAATTTTGATGTTTAAATTACTTATTTTGTGTAAAATTATCATTTCATACAATTATCGAGTTCTTTAGGATTATCGAGATACTTTTATGTTGAAAGTGCACTTTAAGGGTATTTTAGTAATTTTTATTAGAATCGAGTCTTTTATGATCACCGAGATACTTATATGTTGAAGGTGCATAATAAGGAAAGGTTTATCTTGTTATAAAGTTATTAAGTTGTTTAGGTTATCGAGATGCTTTAATGTCAAAGGTAGACCTTAGGGATATTTTAGTATTTAAATTTGAACCAAGTCCTATGTGATTAACGAGATGCTTCTACATAGAAGGTGCATAGTAGGAATAGGTTCATTTTGTTAGGATAATATCGAGTCTTTTAGGTTACTTAGATACTTTCATGTTTAAAGTAAGGACATATAGGTAAGTAATATTAGAATTGAATCTTTTAGAGTCATCATGATACTTCTAAGTCAAAAGTGTATTTTATGGGTACTTAGGATAAGTTTTATTAGAAAATCAAAATTTTTAAAATTAAAGCAATGTCTTCGAATGAAAGTAATTCGTGGAATGTCTCCCAGATTATGAAGGAGCTTTCGTAGATTATTTTAATAACGAGATATTTCTTTAAAAATAAATTCAAATTTTCATGAATTTCAGAACAATAAAACCTTTTGATATTCCTCAAGCCCTCTGATTGTGTGTGAAATATATTTTGGTTTTTGAAAACCTTTTGTATTCCTTTGGCCCTCTGGTGGGGTACGAAAAATGTTTTGATTTTTAAAAGTTTTCATATTCTTCTAGCTTTCCAGTGGGGTACAAAAGAGCTAACGATAAAACCTTTCGTGTTTCTTTAGTTTTTTAGTGGGGCATGAAAGATATTTTGATTTAAAAAAAATTCAAAACTTAATTTTGTCATACAGAATAACAAAATTATTTCATTAATTTTGAAATATGGTAATTATAATTACATATAAGATATTGAGATTGACTAAAAGTCAAAATATCAATTAATATTTCATTAATAAGGTATTAATTACTGAGCATCATATGAGGAATCAATCTCTATTCGTGATTGTAATTGACTCCTGAACCGTTTCGCCCGATCCATGGTATTATCGTAGACCTCGGAGTTTGTTTTTAAAGGTTTCATAACCCTCTAAATAAAACTTCAGTAGGAGACTAATCTCATCTAACCCAAATAGATTAGTAGTAACTCTAAGAGAAATGGTTATTTTGTAATGACTATTTAGGGTTAAGTTGATTAAACGATTCATCTCAACGACTTGGTCCCTAAACATGAAAAATTAAAATAATAATAATATGACCTATAAAAATATGAAAATAATGACATATATATATATATATAAGAAGGAGATGTGTACTCGCCTTTTAAGTCAAGCTGGTCAAGATTTATGCCCAGATCATGTTGTGACAATTGTAAAGTCAAATGATTATTTTAGCCGAAATTTTAAAAACTAGAAGATTTAAAAATTTTTATAGCGCTAAATTATTTTATAAGCATAATTAAAATTAAACTACTGAAAATCAAAGATTGAGAAATTAAGAGCGTGAAACAAGGGAAAACTGAAATTAACTTGTTAATTATACCTTGCAATTAAGAATATTAGTTCAAATTTTTTGGCCATTATTAGGCATGTTTATTCCTTTTAATTTCCAAGCTTAAATTTAGGGGAAATGTATAAGAATAAATGCATGAATAAAACTTAAACACATCAATAAAAAAAATTTCAAAGATTAAGCTTAAATTTATGAGAAAATATATGAAAATAAATACAATAATAAAAGTTATAAAACGTCAATGAAAAAAATTTCATAGATTAGGTAGCGTTTATTCTTCTAATAGGGAGATTGAGATCAAGAGAGAGTTGAAAATATAGAGACTAAAAGATAAGTTTGACCCCATTTATTCTAAAAGGGAGCTCAAAATATTATATATATAGATTATCTCAGGACACTTTGAAAAATTAGTTTAAAGTTGTGAATTTGATATTTTAACATATGACGATGCAAAATTTTAATTTTTTTAGTAACTAAATTTAAAATAAAAATTATGTATGATATAAAATAAATAAAATATAAAAAAATAATTAAAATATAAAAATAATATAAATAAATAAATTTATTAAAATTTATATAAATTAAATTATCAAACTATAAATTTTTTTATAAATTTATAATACTTTAAACAAAACAAAAATTTTCTTTAAAAGTAAATTATTAATACAAATAATATAAAATATTTAATAAATTAAAATCCAAAACCAACATAAAATTTTTTCTTTAAATTGAATCTAACAGATAAAAATAAGTATTAGATAAATTGAGATATAAAAATACGTTTATTTTCGCTTTTTCCTTTTTCTTTCCTCTCTTTCCTTTTTTCCTTCGTTTTCCTTTTTCCCCATCCCCAAGCCTCGTTCAGGTGCATGGATCTCGGGTCGAATATGGGTTCAGGGGCGGACCTTTCCCTAGACAAAGCGGCACCTATTTAAACCTTGAATCTCTTCTTTTAAAATACTTTCGCTTCCACCCTTTTTCTGTTCACCAAAACCTCGCCTTCTCTCTAAAAATTCCCTAGGATTTGACCACCTAACCAAATTTCAGCTTCGGTTCACCATTATCGTCACAGTGCTCCATTGTTTGTTGCTGGTCGTTGACGGTCGATCACCACCAAAACTCACCTACAGGCTCTCCTTGGCTTCCTCTCTAAATATGCCTTTATTTTGCTCGAATCAAACCTGAATCCTATAGACGTAGGCTTGAACTTTCGACCAAATGCTTCTCTGATCTCTATATCTGATCGTCTGGTTGGCTTGAAATTTGGACCGAAGCCTCCTTATCTCACCCCTTAACCATTCATCGTTGGATTTGTGAACTGAAAACCTGATCCCTATGAGCCGATGCTACATGAATCTATCTGTTTCCCTTTTTTTCCCTTTATTTTTGCTATTGTTGGTGTTGTGGGTTTTTTTTAAAGTTCGTCCTTGTCATCCGGGCCTTTTTTGTGCTGTTATTGGAAAGGTTTTTGTAGGGGCCCTTTGAGCCGAATCTGAACCAAATTTGAGATTTGATAATACTTTAGCAGCGTGATTCCAGGGCGGACGAGGACCACAGTGGCTGGTGGCAGCCATCTTTGACTTGGACGCGTGGTTGAGGGTGTCAGGACAAGTAGGTAGTGTATGGGCAGTGGGTATGCTGGTGGTGGCCAGGCTAGGGGCGACAGACCAAGTTGTTGTATTGGCGTCAGGCCAAGAAATGCAGGCCTGCTATTGGAAGGCGACTGCTAGGCTTTGGTGGAATTGGGCTTGGGATAAGACATGTGATAGTCTTAGGCGTAAGATTCGGGTCCAGATTTTGACTTCAAAATTATTTTAAAAATAAAAATAAATAAATAAATAAA
>JBBYHO010000018.1:580695-595047 GCA_038382025.1 Adansonia gregorii
AAATAAATAAATAAATAAAATCATAAGGCCTAGCAAGCCTAAAAATAACTGGGTTAACAACATTAAGCCTAATATAGCCTCGAACTAATCGAAACTTGACATCAAACCTAGACTCGGGCAAGACCTAGACAAAATTATGTTACTACATCTACCTAGGCTTACTTGTCTCCTAACCTATGCTTCTTGATTTCACATTAAACACTATTATTAGCCATGGGATAACTTTTGCATTAAGTTATAGATTATAAATAGATATTGATTATTATTTGTGGACATCTTATTTTATCCAGACCAACATCTAAGGCATTAGAGGTCATTAACTGAGATGGGCATTTAGAGGAGCACGGATCAATTTCCTATTATTCCCAACTAAAGTGAGGTGTTTGAAGAGTCAAAAGCATGAAAATCTACATTTTCACATAAAGGTATCGATACACAGCATTTATATGTTGATACAGGACCCACACATCATCAAGTTTTCTAAAATTTGCTATTTGTATCAATACAGAAAGGTAAGGTATTGATACTTATGGTGATGTATCGATACATGAACTATTGTATCGATACAAGTTTATGTCATGGCTAAAATTGTGATTTTTGGTCAACAGGTATCCGTACAAGAGTGATGGTATTGAGACAACATACTTTGTATCGATACTATGTTCAATTTATCGATAAATTAAGGGTTTTTTATCTAGATGTATCGATACAAAACATATTATATCGATACACAAGATAGTTTTTGCTTGATTCGAGACACTTTCCACCTTTTGTTCTCTTGCATTAAAACTCAAATTTGGTCATAACTTTGGCCTTAAAAATAATCCAACACTAGACATAATTTCATGCGAATCATGTGAATTTCATTTTTGGAATTTAAACATTAGATTGACATATTTTGGAGAAGTCCATCATGCTTCGTGTGAGGACATTTCATGAGAAAAACTGGTTTAATGAAGGGCAAAGGTGATATTACTCATTTGATCAGCTCATACATGGCTCTCTTTGTCTACATGAATCAGGATTAACCAATCAAATGTTGAAAGCTTGCACCTTGGTACAATAACTCACTATGTTGTACACCATAAATGTCCTAAATGTCCTTTTTACTAGGTCATTTTGGTGGCTGAAATGTGTTCCTATATAATCTAATTTTCATGCTTAGCAAAAGGATAAAAACATATATTACCTCAACCTTAAGAAACATTCTCTCCTTATCAAAAACACTATTTCCAAAATATTCACTTCTCTTAAAATCCTCAGAAAATCTCCTATTTCCTCTATTTTCACTTTCCAAAATCCTTTCCATTAATACCTGAACCAAAAAGCTCAATTTTTTTCATTTCATTATTGTTAAAAAATAGCGAAGAAAGGGAAAAAAATGACCTCAAATCTAAATTTATTTTTTGCTCAAAGGCAAGGCTAAGGTTTAAGGCTTCTTGGTATATTTTCCATCCATTCTCCATTTATTTTTTGTTTTTTCATCATTTGCATCATCTTAGCAATCTATTTTTGTTGCATGACCCTACTAAGACCCTCATGCATTATTGTAGCCTTGGTTGGGGTAGTTTTAGGATTTTTTTTGACTTTCTTGATGGATTGGTGTTACTTGGATGGCCAAAAATGCCATATTTTAGTTTGCCATCGTAACAACCCTTATCCATGCACTTTTTCTATGCTTCATTCATTTTCACGTGATCATTTTATGTTTAAATGTCCAACCTAGTACGTTTTGAGCTTAACCATGCATTTGGTTGCATTTCTAGCTTCTTTGGATTGATTAAATGTTGATTTATGGTCTATTTTAAATGTTTATTCATGTTTAATGATTTCACTTTGTTTAGTTTATCATGTGTTTGCTGAAATGTCTCTATGATTTTTGCAAAAATCTATCTTTTCAAAAAACCCCTAAGTTAAGTCCATGTTATACCTTTAATAAATAGAGATTAATATGGATTTAATGTTTTCACTAATTGGTCCTCTAATCTTGAGGATAAAACAAACTTTTTATGTTTCAATTCATGGTTAAATAAGGCTAGATATTCTGCTTTTCAAAATAAAATATCTTTTTTTACTTGTCCTAAAGTGTTTGTCCTTTGATTTTGAGGTCTAATAACCTTTTGCTAGTAACTTGGTTAATAAGTCATTTTATAATCCCAAACTTGATGCAGGAGCATTAACAATTAAGAGTTCTATTTCATTTTAAATTTTGTTGAAATAAAGAAATCCATCTAGATCTATGTTTAGGATTTTAGTTTAATTAGATTATTATTTAGGATTAGAGTTTTAGTTTGGATAATTTTTATTATTAAGCTTAATTAGTATTCTACTAGGAATACTAAATCTAATAGGAGTTGGAGTTCTAGCTTATATATATGCTTCTAGAGAGTTGCTACAAAGTATTTGATTATTATTTTATTATTCCATAAAAAAAGTTTTTTTCTAAACCTAAATATTTCTACAGCATTATCTTTCTCTACCATTTTTAATTCTTTTGTGTTTTAGCTATTTTTTATCATTTCCACCTTACATCAATTTAGTATCAGAGCCATGGCAGGACGTGCAAGAAGCCGTGGAAGAAGGAATCAAGAATAGAAAACAGAATTGATCTGAGTTGAGGTGCTTGGTGGAAGATTTGTCGTAAGCTGTACAACCTTTGCAGCGACAAATAGATGCGGGAGCCCGAATGGAGATACCGGAAGGTGACCACAATCCATTTGACCTACCAGAAGGTGGTCTTGAAGATGTTTCAGATGAAGGAGAGCCCAATAACCCTTTCTATAGTGCTGGACCTACAAACTTTGTAGTACAAGACAAATTAAAAGATCGACTATTGCATGCTCTCGAGTTAACGGGAGGAAGAACAAAGATCCAAGTAGATAACTTCCATGAGGAGTTACATGCAGAAGATTTTTTGGACTGGGAAGCCACTGTTGAGAATTACTTTGAGTGGAAATCGATGGCTGAACCTAGGAAAGTACTTTTTGTAAAGCTTAAATTGAAGAGTGCAGCACTTCAATGGTGGAAGAGAGTTAAAGAATAGTGAGCACATCAAGGGAAAAAAATTAGCAGTTGGGAACATATGAAAAGCAAATTGCGAAAGCAGTTTTTGCCACCAGATTATGCCATGGAACTATATAAAAAGTTTCATTTGCTTAGGCAAAACGGAAGGACGGTTGAACACTACACCTCTGATTTCAACAATTTATCTATTAGAGTAGGATTAAACGAAACTAACGAGCAATTAATGTCTCGTTATATTGCTGGTTTAGATCAAAGTATTAGAAATGAGCTAGGGGTGGTTCTTATATTCAACTTGGAAGATGCACGCCAATATGCCCTATAAGCTAAAAAATGTGTATTACGCTAGGGTGCAAGAAAACCTTTATTTGGTAAGACTATTAGCTCTTCTCAAGGCAGTTTTAGCAGTAAAAAGGAATTTTCAACCAATAAAGTTAGTAGAGGGAACGTACTGGGAACTAGTAAGATTAACAAAGGAAAAGAGGTTTAAAGCAACACCCAACCCAACATTAGAAGAGCGAGTAGAGGATCTCAAATTAGATGCTTTAGGTGTAGAGAAAGTGGGCATGCTTCTTATAATTATCCTAAAAGAAGGGTGAATTTAGTTAAACTTGATGATGAAGATCGAGAATAACCTGATCTGATCTATGATGAATATGTTGAGGATGAAGAGGAAATAGATATACACCTAGCACAAGGAGAATCTTTGATGCTCAAAAGGGTTATGACTATGACCAGCCAAGATGATGGAGAGGATTGGAGGAGGAAAAGTATCTTTAGGACACGTGTTAAGTGTAGAGATAAAGTGTGTAATGCCATTATCGATGTGGGTAGCTCAGAAAACTGTGTTTCTAAAGAAATCGTGGAAAAAACTAAAGCTACCTATAGAAAAACATCTTCATCCATATAAGATTCAATGGGTTAAGAAGGGATTTGAGTTACTTGTAAAATTTCAATGTTTAGTCAAGTTTACTATGGGCAATAACGTGGATGATGAGGCATTAGGTCATGTGGTACAAATGGATGCGTGTCATATTCTTTTAGGTAGACCTTGGCTATTTGATCATGATATGCAGCATTCAACCAAAGAAAATACTTATTCTTTTCATAGATGTGGAAGAAAATATACATTGCATCCTCAAAATGAAGTAGTGACACATAAGGCTGACAAATTGAATGGGCTTTTAAAGGCTGAGGAGTTAGTGAGTGAAAGTAGAGAATTTAGTGAGTGGAAGTAAAGAATTGGGGGTTGTATTTGCTGTGGTCAGCAAAATAATAGGTACCGCTAAAGATAAAAATTTGAAGGAACAGCCCAAGGAAATTCAAAAATTGTTAGTAGAGTTTGCTGACTTGGTTAGTGAATCTTTGCCATAGGGGTTACCACCTATGAGAAGCGTTTAACATGCTATAGATTTAGTGCCTGGAGCATCTTTATCGTGCTTATTAGCATATCGAATGCCACCAGTTCAATGGTTGGAAATTCAAAAATAGGTTAAAGATTTGATAAGGAAAGGATTGGTGCGTGAAAGCAAAAGTCTATATGCTTGCCTATCTTTACTAGCTCCTAAGATGGATGGATCTTGGCAGATGTGTGTTGATAGTCGAGCTATAAACAAGATTACGATCAAGTATCGATTTCCCATTCCTCGATTGAAAAACACACTTGATTAATTGGTAGGGTCCAAGGTATTTTCTAAAATTGATTTAAGGAGTGGATATCATTAAATCAGATTGAGAGAGGGAGATGAATGGAAGACTGCTTTTAAGACTCTTGAAGGCTTGTATGAATGGTTAATAATGCCTTTCGGCCTATTTAATGCTCCTAGTACATTCATGCGAGCCATGACTGAGGTATTTAAACCTTTCTTACAATCTTTTATGGTTGTATATTTTGATGATATCCTAGTTTATATTCCAAGTAAGGAAAAACATTTATAGCATTTACAACAAGTTTTGGAGGTATTGCAAAAGGAGAAGCTCTACGTGAATTTAAAGAAATGCTTATTTTTGCAAACTAAGGTTATGTTTCTAGGGTTCATTTTTTCTGAAGAGGGGCTAAAACCAGATCCTGAAAAGATTCAAGCAATCAAGGATCGAACAGCACCACAATTTTTGAAAGAGGTTAGAAGTTTCCATGGGTTAGCTTCATTTTATGGAGATTTATAAGAAATTTCAATACTATGATGAGTCTTATTACTGAAATTTTGAAGAGTGATAGTTTTAAGTGGACAAATTCTACTTAAAAGGCTTTTGAACACATCAAGGTACTCATGACCGAAGCACCTGTTCTAGCATTATCAGATTTTAATAAACTTTTTGTTGTAGAACGTGATGCTTCTCAAAATAATATTGGGGCTATTCTTAGTCAAGAGGGGAGGCCTTTGGAAACTTTTAGTGAAAAATTATCTGATGTTAAACGTAGGTACTCTACTTACGATTTAGAGTTCTATGCTTTGGTTAGAGCAATCCAACACTGGCAGCATTATTTGGCTTATAAGGAATTTATTGTTTATACAGACCATCAAGCATTGAAGTATTTAAGCTCTCAAAAAAAAACTTAACGGTCATCATGTTAGATGGAGTTCATTTTTAGATAAGTTTAATTTCTCTTTAGAGTATAAAACTAGAGAAACAAATGTAGTTGCAGATGCCTTGAGTAGGCGAACCTTGATTTTAACCATAATAAGTTCACAAGTTATTGGATTTGAGGAGTTAAAAAACCAATATCAAACAGATTCCTATTTCAGTCAAGTGGTGAAAGATTTGTAAGGACCAGAAGCTGTAGATAAGCTGCCATATAGATTGCATGATAGATATCTATTCAAGGGTAATCAATTATGTGTTCTCGAGAGATCATTTCGAGAACAAATCATAAGAGAGCTTCATAAGAATGGATTGGGTGGACATTTTGGCCAAGACAAAACAATGGCTTTGGTCATGGATCGTTATTTTTAGCCTCATATGTTCAAGGATGTGAGTAGTTTTGTAGGGCGATATGCTGTTTGTCAATTTGGTAAGTGAAGTTCTCAAAATACAAGGCTGTATACTCCATTACTAGAACCAACTTCACCTTGGATTCATTTGAGTATGGATTTTATATTGGGTTTACCGAAGACTTCAAAGGGGCATGACTCTATCTTTGTAGTTGTAGATAGATTTTCTAAGATGGCTAATTTTATTCCCTATTCTCAAATAGCAGATGCCTCTCACATTGCTAATTTATTTTTCAAGGAAGTAGTACATTTGCACAGAGTTACAATGCCTATTGTTTTTGATAGAGACATTAAGTTTTTGAGGCATTTTTGAAAGACTTTGTGGCATGAAATAGGGACAGATTTGAAGTATTCTAACACATGTCATCCTCAAACAGATGGCTAGATTGAAGCTGCTAATCGTAGTTTGGGAAACTTGCTAAGGTGTTTGGTTAGAAATCATATGAAGGGTTGGGATTCAATTATTCCACAAACTGAGTTTGCTTACAACAACTCAGTTAATCGAACTATTAAGAAGAGACCTTTTGAGGTTGCTTATGATCTTAAACTTTAACATGTGCTTGATTTGATGCCTTTACCCCAAGAAGCTAAGGTGAGTGATAACGGGGAAGCTTTTGCTAAACTTATTCGTAGCATTCATAAGGAAGTTCAAGATGCGTTGAAAGCTAGCAATGCAACATATGCTAATGTAGTTAATCAACATAGACATTTTAAGGAATTCAAAGAAAGAGATTTGGTGTTGGTTTATTTGAGGAAAAAAAGGTTCCCTAAAGGTGCCTATCATAAGTTGAAGTCCAAAAAATTTGGGCCATGTAAAGTGCTTAAAAAGTTAGATTCGAATGCCTATTTATTAGAGTTACCTACTAAATTACAGATCGGTCCTACTTTTAATGTCTCGGATTTATACAAATTTGAGTGATTTAATAAGGAAGAACCAAGTACAGTTGCTAAACAAGTTGGCCAGTTTCCTACCAAGAAAGATGACATCATCTAGGAAGTTCTCGATGTCAAGGAAGTGACATCTAGGAGGGGAAATATTTATTAAAGGTTCTTAATTAAATGGTTGGGAAAACCAGCTTGTGAAAGTACCTAGATCTCGGAGGATGAATTAAGTAAAATTGATCCAGAAATGTGCGAAGAAGCTATTAAAGTCTTTTCTAAAGATATTAGCAATCTTTCAACCAGGGGAGAATGATGCAGGAGCATTAACAATTAAGAGTTCTATTTCATTTTAAATTCTGTTGAAATAAAAAAATCCATTTATATCTATGTTTAAGACTCTAGTTTAATTAGATTATTATTTAGGATTAGAGTGTTAGTTTGGATAAGTTTTATTATTAAGCTTAATTAGTATTCTACTAGGAATACTAAATCTAGTAGGAATTGGAGTTCTAGCTTATATATATGCATCTGGGGAGTTGCTACAA
Organism: Adansonia gregorii; assembly: GCA_038382025.1. Taxonomy (NCBI): domain Eukaryota; kingdom Viridiplantae; phylum Streptophyta; class Magnoliopsida; order Malvales; family Malvaceae; genus Adansonia; species Adansonia gregorii. The sequence goes on from JBBYHO010000018.1 coordinate 588,137, forward strand.
AGTATTCGATTATTATTTTATTATTCCATAAAAAAGGTTTCTTTCTAAACCTAAATATCTCTACAACATTATCTTTCTCTACTATTTTCAATTCTTTTATGGTCTAATTATTTCTTATCATCTCCACCCTGCATCAAAACTACTCTAGGATTGTGTGAACGAGCTTGTGAAGCCATTGTCATGGACCCTCTTTGTCATGGACATTCGGATGTTCGTAATCTGAGCATAGTTTTAGGGAACTCGAAAAACAAAAAACTCCCTTGTTTTGCCTTAGCAATAGCATAGCCATGACATGAAGCATCATTGTTGAACCCTCGATCATTTTCTTGAATTTTCTAATATTTTTTCCTTAAAGGCCATCAAATTACCTTTCTAATGTACCTCATTTGCCCTCGAACATCCCCAAATAAAGGCTTTATGATTTTTTGAACTTTTGCTATCTAAAACCACTACAATCAACAGTTTAAAAATTATAATTTAGCCATTTCAGCTCATCAGATGATTTTTTTTTTTTTGCTTTTTGAAATATTTTTTCCTGAAACTACATGAAAATTTCTTTTTGAAAAAGTATTGTTTGCGATCTAACAATCCAAACTAATAATTTTTCGAAGTTCGTTACACTTTTTCTACTACACATGCTGCTAGTGCTGAATCGAATTCAATTTCAAAAATTTATTGCACCTAGAAAGCAATTTTTTAGGATTTTTGGGATATTTTTATGTTAATCCTTGTTGAGTTCGCTTTCCAATGGTACCTTATTTGTCCATGAAACCTTTGGATAGGCTCAGAATGAAATTGGGAAGGTGGATAGTACGATGTTATCCCCTATTTTTTTACCTCAAGAAAATTAATTGAATTTGTCTGAACCACCTTTATCAGGTATTCGAATGCCTCAAAGCAAATATGAGTAACTCTCCCTAAGGAGACAAACATAACATGAGTCCTACTAGGCTCGAATCAAAGCCCCAAATAAAAAATACTTAATCTTGTCATTTTTTCTAATTACCGATTTTAAGTTAAAATCCATATTTTCACAAAAAACACGCCATTTTCCAAAAATTGCCGAAGTTTTCATCTTTGGGGTATACTTTAACCTCATTTTTCGAGGGGATACTCTAACCTTACCTTTTAAACTTCACTTAAAATCTAAATTTTCTCTCTTTCAAAATCCATAGGCCTTTCAATCAAAATTTCTTTTTTTTTTTCCTTCAATCTTAAGTGACCATCGAACCCAAATGCATCTTAAAATTGCCGTTCTTGTTATTCCTTAATAATTGAAGATAATTAGGAGATACATTCAACCATTCATCTTTTTCTATGCCTTTTGCGTGTTTATACAATATTCATTATATTTTTTTGTCTTACTAATACTTTTTCCTCTGTGGTGTCCATTTTGCATTCATATTTTCAAGTTATTTTTGAAAATTATTAGACAATGTTTTGATATCTCTTCAGTCCTTGACACGGAATATCTAATTTTCAAAATTAAATCTAGAGATCATTTCGTTAAAAAATCTCTATGTTTCCCACTTTTCTAAGATGCATATGGGATTAAAATCTTCCTTAAAACTTGGATTTGTTATTTATATATAAATCATATATTAAAAGGGGATTATATCAAAATAATTATAAGTCAAAATTGAAAAAATCGAAACCAAGTTAAAACGTAGCAAGAAAGTACTGATTTTGAGTAGCATGGGGATCTTAGTACTTTCCTACGCATAACCAACTCTTGAATCCAACCAATGAATCTTTAGACCACATAGTCTATGGAATCAATGTTCAAGTTTCATAACTTGGAATATCGATTTCAATAAATATCCGACCACGTTTAGCCTAAATGATCGATGACGACTCTAAATCTTCAGCCACTTTGTGATGACCATCCAAAACCAATTGGATGAGCTATTCATCCAATGATTTTCCCCCTACGCTCAGCTCATTATGCCTAATCTAAATTCCAATCAAAGGATATCCTAAAGGTACACTTTTAATTCATGCGCATCATTTGAACGATCGGGCAGAGGCACATGGCGACTTATTTTCTTTATAAATTAACGTTGAAATGCTTAATTTTGAGAATTAGTCTCATCGCAAATGATTCGTGTTAGTGATGCTGGGATCTCATTTGTAAAGCGAAGGGGTAAAAGCGAATTTAGTGACAGTAGTTGGCATCCTTCGCACTCGTGACAATTGATGTTTTCACGTGATGATATTGATTGAATAAATTTAGTTATTTAGTGAATTTTTTCACTTTAAAATAACATTATTAATTATATAAATGTGCATAAAAACTGTCAATTAACCATTTAAAGTTAAATAAATTTAAATCCTATTTCAAAAATTTAACTTGTCCGTGAGAGTCTAATAAGATTTATGAATACCAGTCAAGTATGAAAGAAAGCTAATGTAAAATTTTTTACTATTAAAAGCACATAATATATATTTGCTCACTTTCCATCAATATAAATATTTTATTTGAGTATAAATCGTAAAATATGAATTTATTTGGATAAAGTGAAAGAAGATATATATACTAGATAAAGCACATTCGCAATGTGAACGAAAATAAAAAAAATATTGAGTTGATCTCTTGTAACATTAATTCAATCACTTTTTTTTTAATATTAGTATAGAAACAAAATATTGAAATAAGTACTTATGGGTACTTTGAATAAACTTAGCGGTAGCCTTTTATTAGATATGAATAATTTTCTTGTGAATTTGAATAGTTTTTAATTTTAAAAATGCATGTAAAAATAAATTAAAGACCAAAATATTTTTAATTTTATTTTAGATTTTAAACAATTTTTTTAGCTGAGTTGGTATTACAAGTAAGGGTGGATTGTTTTTAATTTTAAAAGAATGTGTAAAAAAACTTAGAAAGACCAAAATATCTCTAATTTTATTTTAGTTTTTAAGTAATTTCTTCAACTTAGTTGGTTGATTGACCCATGACACTAATTTAGTCGCTATTATTATATATTGTCATAATGTGCCAAATCCTAAGATTCCACGTTAGATATCAATAAAGAGTCAGCATTAATTTTTTAACAAGTGTGATTAGTTACCTATTTGAATATATTCCTTTTCAAGTTATCTTAAACTCTATTAAAGCAACCTAGTTTCTTGTCTACATTATAAGATTAAGTTCAGATATTCAATTATAAGCGAAAAATGATCAACACCCGTACAATGCCTATCCTAAAGATAATACTCAATTAACCTAATGTTATCTTAAAGATCCTTGAGTGTAATGGTCTTTATTTCTTAACTTAATATTTAAGTATTGGAAACTTTTAAAATTCTCTATTATACTAATAGAATTTCACGCAAAATTTTTTTACCTCACGAATATTCAACAAAAATCTTTTACTCCCTTGAAAAGTCTTTGTAAGTTTTCTTTTTCTCCAATGTTATACGGAAGAAAAGCAAGCTACTTAAATTATATATTAAAGTTTCTAATTAGTGCATTTGGGTCGGGTCCAGGCAAGGACCCGCGTGGGTCTACGCCTGACCCAACTTTCACATTATGAATTTCAGTGTTTTCTGTTAAACTTCCTTGCCTTAAAAAAAGAAAAAAAAAAAAAAATTAACCCTCCTCACCTTTCTCTTTGGCCATCATCACTAAAGCTGAAAACCATCTTTGCTCGTTGTGTTGTATCAGTGCTAGAAAACTTCAATCAGTGCCAGAAAGTTGAAAGGTTCCTATTTTTCGTCGTCAAAATCTTCAAAACCCATAAAAAAAAGACACAAATATCATCAGAAACTCGTCGAAGAATGCAAGGCTTTTAGAAAAATTATTCAAACAAAGGGAAAAACAAAAACAACTTTAGAGATAATCCCCCCTTTCCAAACTTCTCAGCCTTTACTGTCCTTAATATAAAACCATCTCCCACAAAAATAAACTAAGAACCCTAGCCTCGAAATTCTGTATTAGTAAAACCTTAAAGACTAATTCCCCCTCCAAGATTTTGCACTGTTTTTGTATCTTGTAACCGTTGTTGTGTGTTATGATTGCTTGATTATTTAGAAGGTTTATTTAATACGGTTCTTATCCCATCAATTTCAAATCGATTTCAAATCTTGCTCTGATATGATTTTTGAATCTTTATTCGGTTTTAAGCATAACATTTGTTTTCTATTACTGACGCGAGAAAGGAAGAAGAAAAGATAAAATAGATTTTTTTTCATAAAAAAGAGATAAAATTAAAATAAGTAATAAAATAAAAATAAAAATAAAAATTTAAGCACGCTTTTGTTAGATCTAGAGTCCAAAACGTAATTGAGCCCCGAGAACTCAGCAATGTTGCGTCTAAGATTATTTTCAAAAGTCTAGGAGTTAATCCGAGTTCTGTATTTAGTTTAGAGCCCGTTCATAGAAATGAATGTCTACAGCTACTTTGTCTTTGTGCACTTTTTGAAAACTATGAAAGTGTGCAAAGACATAAACACCCTTACATTCAGCGTACATGACTATTTCCATTAAAGCGTAAACTTCAAGATTTTCAATCGTGACAATATAAGGCCCAACGGGGCATCCACTTTAAAGTTTTAAAAGCGAATAAAAATGCTCTTCTTAATAAGACAAGCTTTAAATAAGTCCAAACGTGAAAAAGAAAAAAAATGCTCCTCCCAATGAAGTATAAATTTTAGGGAATTCCAAATGTGAAAGAAAATGCTCTTACCAATGAGGTATAAACTTTAAATATTTTCAAATGTGAAAAAAAAAAAAGGTACTCTTCTCTGTGAGGCATAAATTTTAAAGTTTTAAATACGATGGAAACGCTCATTTTTCGACGCATAAACATTAAATGTCCCCAGCATAATGAAATGCTCCTCCTAACGCGGCACATCATTACTTTTAATGTGATAAAATGCTTCTCTAATGAGGCATAATTAAAAAAAAAAAATCGAATTCTTGAACAATGCCTCCGATTGAGGCTTAAAAATAATTAGGTCTCGAAAGATGCTTACCATAATTTCAAAAGAAATTTCTCCTCCATTGATGGTTTTAAAGAAAATTCTCCTCCACCAAAGACATAAATGAAAATTTCCATTTGAGATGCAAAAACTTCCTTCGAACAAGGTTCAAAATTTTAACTTTATATTCACAATCATACCTATTTTCTTTATTATGTTAAATGTATGTAACGAATATATTTAATGAAATTCATGAATGCCTTGAACATAGTGAAAATGCAATAAATTTAATGCAAATATTCATAAATCCTTAATTGTGACAAAAGGCTATGAAACTTGCTGTTTCATTTTCTTATCACATTTCAAGTATTAATCCTAAAAGTTCTATTTAAAGGCCTATTTTGCTAATCTTTTCTTCTAATTGTGTGTTTGTAAGCTTTTCACCACTATTATCATCAGAAATTTATAAAAAGCAATGCAAGGATCTTTTTATGATTATGTAACACTGATAGCTCTATAAAATTAAGTTATCTAGTCTTGTTATGTGCATTAAATTTGCTACGTCTTAAAGAATTTTAAGTAGATTTTATTTATTTTTAGTAGTTTTTGATTTAGGATTTTTTTCTTTCCTTATATTTTAATTCCTTATTTATTGAAATGCTTTTTATATTTTTTAGGTCAAAACTCAAAGGAGTTTTCAAAAGTACAATAACTTAATTAAAAAGTAAAGTGGACTAAGGGAAAACTAAGGGAAAGAACTTAAGAGTTATTGGGTCTCGATCTTCAATTTCTTTAATCCTTCTCTTATTATAAAATCTTTATGGCTTCTCTTCTTTTTAGAAAACTAGAAAAAAAATAAAAGTTATAGAGTATATGAGACATCCTTTAATCTACTCCTAAGAGTCTTATATAAAGGCAAAATCCTAGAGAGGAAACTTGGTTTCCAAGTAGCTTGAATAGATTATTTTTGAAAACTACCAAACTTAATCACTTTACTTCATTGAGTCCACTTCTCTATTATGTTGTTGTACTTTTAAAAACTATTTTGGGTTTTGATAATTAAAAGATAAGAACATTAAATAACACTAAATTAAAAACTACTAAAAATAAATAAAATATAATTAAAAATCTTTAAGACTTAACTAATTTAATTCATATAATGAGACTAAACAACTTTATTTTATAGAGTTATCACATTCTCAAACTTAAGATTTCGCTAGTCCTCAAGCAAAATAAAGAAATGAAAACCTAACAAATGAAACGAAATAAAAGAAAACACAAATTAAGGGGAATGTATTCAAATGATTGCTTTAATTTTCTTCAAAAGTTATCTCAATATCTCAACCCAAGATAGATACAAGCATAATTCAAATTCATGCTTCTATTCAATTATAAATCTCAATGTTTCGAATGGATTCCAAGTGTGTGTATGATCTCTTTACAAATCATTACATGTAATCCGAACAAGTTTATGCCAATACAAACTAGAATTAATACTAGAGTCCCATATGTTTGCTTTTTATCTCTTTCTCCACTAATGTAAACTAACACCTCATCAAAGATCATCTACAACTTTATTAAGCTTGTAATAAAAGGCTAGGGTCAAGGTAGGATAAATGATACATTTCGGCTTAGTTCACCTATAGACTTTTCATTGCTCCACATATTTTGTTGAGCCATTCACAATATTTTTCAAGCAAATACCCTTTTTTTTCATGACATTTTCTTTTCTATACTGTTTTATTCATTTACACACTTTTGCATGTATTTTTCTCCTTTTTTTTCCCTTTTTTTCATTTTTTTCTTTAAATTTTCTTTTTAATTTTTTTACGCTTCACTAATACAACACAATTCAAACATGACTCATAATATTCTCTGAAACAACTTTATCTCATCCTTATGTAATGAAGGTTGATCATGATTTTTCTTATTAGGCTAGGCTAAAATATATGGCAATCAAAAGAGAAGGATATATATATATATATATA
>JBBYHO010000018.1:595147-613570 GCA_038382025.1 Adansonia gregorii
ATATATATATATATATATACATCAATTAGGCTCAGATGGGGTAAATTAAGGATAAATATATAAAGATAGGCTTAAAAGGCTTAAACGATCCAAAGATGGCCTAAATCATCTCTTTAACTTAGTGTTGTCTAAGATTTTGCCTTAAGAGGCTTCTAAATATAATTGCATTTTTCATTAACATAAATAGTCTTTAAATAAGCAATACAAATCACTGCAAGAGATCAAATACTCAAAAGTTTGAAAATCGAATCCTAATAGTGAGAAAAATAAAAGAATCTAATCACAAATCAAATCATGCTATATTTTTCCAAGAATTAAGATAAATCAATAACTAAGTTCTCATATTTGGATAAGGATATCATCATGAACAAGCACAAAACATCTTAATCATTATTCCTAGATTCATGCAAAATATAAACATAAAAATTTTAAATGCACTAAAAAAACTTTAAAATATGAAAATGCAAGAAAATTAAATGCTAATTGTGCCATACTCACAAATAAAACATCCCCAAACTTAAATGAAGCATTTTCCCTATTGTGAAAAAATAAATAAAAGTTAAGATCAAGAATACTCCCTGTTTAATGAATGAGGTGGTGGAAGAGAGTATCTAAGCATCTTCATCTTCTTCCTTGTTCTCCTCTTCCAAATTGTCAATGTGTGGTAGTTATGTTAGAGAAGGTATTCAAGGGCAATTTATCACCTTTAAGCCCAGTTGATTTTTGAATAAGTGCATCATCTATTCCATTGCTTGATTACACTGTATTTGATAACCATTTGTACTTCAAGATTAGTAAGGCTTTGATTGATCATTAATCATGCTTGAAGGTGGCTTGGTTGTGGTTGAATAGATAAGGAACGTATGCCAACATTAGTTTGCTGAGTAGGTAATCCTTGGCCCATTCTACTAATCATATTGTAGTCAATGGCTGTCTTTAGGTGGATAGTTCTTTGAAGTCTTCCCATTGAACATTTACTTCAGCACACAAGGAAGTAATCAAGGACGGGAACCATAATCTTTCTCTCGTTGACTATGCCATATGCATTATTGTTGATTGGATAAGTTTGATGATGTCTATTAACTTCTCGATAAGGATGAAATAAAGTAAAATTGCTTTATCTTTGGTGACGTCGATTAAGTGCTTCCTAGAAAGTAAATTAACGACTACAAAATGCAACCAAATCTAACCATTTTGATGTAATGCATTAGATTTAAAAGATATAGGTTCACCCTTGGACTTCTTTCATCTTGTGTTATGCTTACAGAGATCATCTTTTATCTCTTTTAGATCTATTTTGCCATCTAAAAACTTTGAATACTTATCGCGTGGAATTTTAGGTGTGTTATAAAATTCATTGATAGCTTTGCTCCTAATTGGTACCCAATGTTCATAGATAAAAACTTTATTACCAGTAAGTTCACAAGCATTATCATAAGATTCACGAATAACAGGTAAAACAACATATTGTGAAGGTTCATAAAATTTTTCTCGTCCCTTAAAGGTTATGATATTTTTCGTGGTTAGGTAATTTTTAGGAATTAACTGAAACTTCTCTATGTAAGTAGGATTTTCACATCCCATGCTTGGGTAAATCATTGAAAAGTCTCTCGGACACAAATTTTTGTTGAGAAAAGGTTTCCCTTGAACTTGTTTTAGTTCGTTTTAGATTTATCTACTAGTAAGTGTCTTTTATAACAAGATGCAAGTCTATATACTAACAAGTTCGACACACCAACAATATATCTAAATGATAACCAATTTAAACACTAAAGCAACACTTAAACTCTTAAGCAATTTGATTTTTATGTAAATACTAATCAATTTAACATTTTCAAAATCTTAATAAATTCTTAATAATCAATCAATATTCTATATTCAACAATACCCATAATGCAAACCTCTACAATCACCTCTATCAATGATATAACATATTAATTTAGCAATACCCATAATGCAAATCTCTACAATCACCTCTATCAATGATATAACATATTAATTTAGCTAAAATTAGAGTGATGATGACAATAAATACCTCATAATCACACCAAACACAATAATCAAAGGATACCCAAACTCAAAATCTTCATAATCTCCATAATTAATGACATAAAAAAGTCAAATTATCTCATAGATGACAAAAATAAACTTAGCCACATGAAAATTTTATGGAGAATCCTGAAAATCCTGAAACTCACTTACTTAGAGTGTGCTAGATGAGTTCTAGAGAGAAAGAGCGAGCATAAATCCACTTTGAGATTAAGCAAATGAAGTGGGCGATATATTGTTTAAGAGATTTGAAGAGGATGATGAAATATGTTTGTTAATGGCGAGAGAAGGCTTGTAGGCTTTCAATAATGATTAAAAAACCCTATTTAATTTTTTTTGTTATTTGGTTAATTTTAGTTTAATTTTAATTTTATTTTACAATCTTATAATTAATTGTTCGGATAAGATTAAATTAGTTTAATTTTAGTAGTTAGCAAATTTTAGTACAATTCCTCATGGGAGTGAGATTTTACTTCATCTTTATATTACTTGTTTACGATAAATGCACTTACGTGGAAATCTGACAACAAATACCCATTATTATTGCACTTGCATGACAAAACTTAATGACTTATTAGTCAATTTTTCTCAATTTGTTAAAATGGCTAAAGTTGGCAATAAATATATTGGAGACAAAAAGGCAATTATTGAAGGGAAAATGACATGTTTGTTAAAAAGCAAAGGACAAATCAATAAGTACAAGAATATTTGCATAAAATTTTTGTACTTCAAATAATGAATATTTAGACAATCTTAAGCTAATTAATCCAAGATTATTTTTTTCAAGAACCTATCTAATCGATATCTTGGAGTTTCCTTGGTTATATTTAGCCAAACATTGCCCTAATGAAATTTTCGATCATAAATTTTCTTATACCTAAGGTCTCCTTTCAGGTTTTCAACTTAAATGTTTTTTCTATGACTTGAACTACCTTTTTAGGTTATGAATCATAGATTTTGTTATACCTAAGGTCACTTTCAGGTTTTCAATTTAAATGTTTTTCTATGACTTAAACTACTTTTTTGGGTTATCAATTTGAATTCTTCTTTTCGTATTTTATTTTTTTTCTTTTTTTTCTAGAAATTTTTTTTCCACAACACCTGGTTGATCCTAATAAATCATCTTCTTCAAAATAATGCTCCACTCAAGAAAATATTTCACTTTATAAGATCTTAATAGTCTTTTGATTCAAGAAAATTTTCAAGGCTATTTCTTTTTTCTTAAGTATTAAGAATGAACTTTCTTATCATGTTTTTCTTTCTTATGCAATTTTGATAGTGTTAATGTACAAAAAACTTTTCTATTTTCTTTTCTTGAACTGTTTTCATATATTTAACCTTTTGCACTTTGATGACACAATAAGCATGTCATTATTTAACATATCAAACATTGACATTTGATTAAAACAAACTCTTAAAGGTATGTAATGTAGGCTCAATTTAGGGCTATAAAAACAATTAATTAGGCCTAACATATGTGTTTAAAAGTAATAAAATAAATATCAGTTTTCATCTCAAAACACTTCATATCTTTTAATAGCCCCACAGTACGGAGAGTGATATTTTGCTAAAGTCTATTTAGAAAGAATCCATTAAGCTCAAAAGGGTAGAAAATGGATGATTTTACTTAAGTGAAGGATAAAAGAAAGACAAATGTTTATCATCTTAAATATAAACATTTTCATGTGCAAAATGACAAACTTATATAAAACTATTATAAAAGGACTCGCAACTCTTCAATTAAACCAAATATGACTATCAACTTATATTTCTTGCTTCATTAATCCTAACACGCTAAATGTCAATGTTTTAACATCAAATATACAATATTGATGATATATGAATGAAAGAATAAGAAAATGAATGAAAGAAAACATACTATAAATACATCACACTTGTCAATTTTTTGAAAATAATAAAGGTAAATAGAACCTATAAGATATTAATATATCATTCACAAAAATTCAAGAATAGCAAATAATGCTCTTGGTTTTCCTCCTAACTTTCTAAATGTTCTTAAAAATATTCTTTCCATTATTCTTCAATATGGTTAGGTAAAGGTTCTCCACTAACACTTGGCCTTGCTTTCTTGTTAAAGTTTACAAAGCTTGCCTTAAGTAATTCTTGCACTTTGCACTTTAGGGCTATTTAATTTTATGTGGAATAGCCTGAAATCCAAAAGTGATAGTTGCAAGTGGCATCGGATTGTACCATCTAGGAAAAAGAGGCTTTATAGGTTCTAAAAAAACTGTGTGACTAAATGATAGTTTACAAGCTATGGGAGCAACTTGATATCAGACATGGTAATTGGGTCAATATGTGCTTTCTCTTTATTTTTGTGACGTTCTTTTTGAATAAGGACTTGTGTTTTGGGTTAAGTTTGGTTGAGAAATTGGTTGAAATATCAACTAGAATGAGTTTGGACCAACAATTTTTATAGAGGGATGGTAAGACTAGTGCATAGGATAAGGGTAATATAGAGTGAAGCCTTTTACATGGTATCTTACGCAAACAACAAATTGAATATCTATATCTTTTTTTAAGTGCCATGCTTTTTAAGCCATACTTATCGAATTCTTTACTATTCTTCTGAGATCACTAGATAAGTGATGTTCTTTATAGTGTTCCCAATCATTTAATCATAATAGGTGCCTAAAGAGTACTTACAAATAGCTTGGTGGTTTCTTTATACATGAAAAGTGGTTAGGCTTATATAGTGATGCCTTGCCACTTTTGAGCATGCTTTTTAATGATTTCTATGGGTTCTTCTCCATTCCTTGCAAGGGTATTAGAAGCCATATCCAGAATATGTTTATATTGGAAAATAAATATCTTGCTAAGTGGGATTAAATTCTTATTAAGCTAAACTTACTATCTGGCCATCAACCTTGTAAGGTTATCTTGGAAGACTTGGATTAGCAGCTTGTCATCCTGAAAATAGGTAGCATTTTTAATTGTACATCACAATGTTTGTCATAAGACAAGTTGTTTTGTCGTTATTTTCAAACTTGGGTTCTGAACTTAGGTTGGATAATGATATTAGGAACCAAGCAACATCTTACGGCACCTATGAAACCAAAAATGTCCATCCCTTTACCTTTAATGGCTTAGAGCTTTTTCTTCAAGATTTATCTTTGGTTACCCTTAATCATTTTTTGCCTCTCAAGATTTCTCTTACTTTAATGGATCATCTAGATTAAGGGCATTAATTGGGTTTAATGGCCTTGACTAAGGTACTAGTGTGGTGAACCTTAGAATTGAAGAGTTGCAACTGCTAATTTGTGCATTTATTAGTTGTAGGACAAATCCTGGTAGTACATAAATCCTTAACACCTTGGTTTTCTTTCTTTCATGTTGGCTTCATTTGCTTTCCCATTTTCTTTACTTAGTTTCATTATTATTTCCACCAATTTTCTTAACTATTCTTTTATCTCTTTCTTATGCTTTCTCTATCCTATTAGCTTATTTGTCAATTATTATCCTAACTTTTGAATAAGTTGTGTAAGGATAATGAGCAAAATGCTATAAAAATTTAGTCATTGTGCTATCCTTGAACATTTCTTACCAAAATATAAGGTTAAGACATCATGTATTGGTTAAAAATTTTAAGAGGAATAATTCTTTTATTGTTACGAGTATACATGCTTGAAGACCTTACATAAATGCAAAAGAGGGTGCTTGCCACATAAAATCTTTATTAAAAAATTACATCTTCAATGATAAAGTCCATCATAACATCCACAAAACCAATGCTTATCATCTAAGGTCTCCAAAGAACTTCATAATCTATTGATAGTAATTTTAGCTTCTTCTAAGAGTTCAAAATTGTTGACCATTTGGTTGGAACAGAATAACACTGTAGAAACTTTATTTTGTCTGGGTCAACATCCAAGGTATCAAAGGGCACTTTGTGAAGCATCATCAGGTTTATTTAGAAAACATAGGTTAGTTATCCATTATTCCTAGCTGAATTGAGGTGTTCGAGAGGCAAAAGGTACTTAAAATCCACATGCACATGAGTAGGTACCGATACATGGCTTATAAATCTTGATACAGGGCTTGCACCTCATCAAAATCTCAAAAACCAAAGCTTATATCGACACGAGACATTATGTATCAATACTCTTAGGTTTTATATTGATACATAAGGTCTTGGTTTCAATACCAGGTTACATTAAAGCTAAAATCATGTTTTTAGGTGAATGTGCAGTGATACATGCCATGAGGTATCGATGTAGGGGAAACTTTGTTGCTTAGCATCGATACACAATTCGAGATTTGGGTGAAAATCTGCTCTAAGTATCAATAAAAAAGGTTTGCATCAATATAGGAAGGCTAAATTCATTTTTTGTATCGATATAGAGGTTGTTGTATCGATACACAAAGCCAAAATTTGTCTATTTGATGCCATTGTTAAGCCTTCATACCATGACATTAAAACTCAGATTTGATCATGTCTTTGGCCTAAAAAACATCTAGAATCAGTTATAATTTCATACAAATCATATGGACTTCAGTTTTATGCTTAAGCATTGGGTTTTAACTTTTTTGAATGATCCATTAAGCTTGTCACATAGGTGTTTCATGAGAAAATGTGGATTAATGAAAGGCAAGCTTGACATTACTTACGGTACCAGCCCATGCATGGTTTGATAATGCTGCTAGAGCTTTGTCTCAACCAATAGAATGTGAAAAGATTTTAGTACCATGAATCATTATTTTGTCTGCTTAATAACTCAAATGCCCAACCCTTTCTAGGTTTTCGAGGGCTAGCAATGAATCCTATATAAAATAAATTATGGGCTTAGTGGAAAAAAATTATACATTTTTTACATTAGCCTTCACACTCCAAAAAACCCTCATTCCTTTAACTCCACCTTAGCCTTTCCTAAAACCACCTTAAAACCCCCAAAAACATCACTATTCCTTGTAAAACACCTTCTATTAATATAATGAACTTTAAGCTCATTCTTAGCAACCTTTCTTTACTAAAATCATGGCAAGGGAAGGCTGAAAAGTGAGCTATAAGTTCAAAGCATTTTTTGCTTAACATCATCAACAAGGCCTTCAAAGCTTTTGGGGTACATTTTCTCTTTTTTCTCTTTCACTTACTTGTTTTTCCATTTTTCATTATTTTTGTAGGCTCTAACAGCTAATATGACCTTATCTTAGATTCTCATGCATTTTATGGCCTTGGATGTGGTAGATTTAGGTTGTTTCAGTGCTTTGTTGACCTCTCTATCATGTTTCTTCATTATTATGAGCTTATTTCATCTTGATGATGTGTTTTGATGCTGTCATAAAATTTCAACAAGCATTTCTTCTCTTTTCAAGTATGTCTACATCATTTTCATGGAGCATTTCTTGATGCCATGCATTTAACTATCATCTCCATGCATTTTCATGCTCATATCTCCAACTTTTGTCATCATTTCCATGCCTAAATTCATCTTTACATATTTGCACATGCCTATCATGTTTATTGTCATGAGCATCATCTTTTTATCATCAAATGTTTGTCAAAATGCTTTTTTTATTGTAAAAAAAAAATCTATTTTTCTAAAACCCCTCAGGTTAAGGCCATATTAAAATAGGGATTAAAATGGACTTAAGGTTTTCTATTGCATTAGTATTCTAATATAAGGAAAAAAAGTCTAATACCTTCGAATTTTCCTAGAATAAATTTGAGAAGGGGGATAGTGTGATATTAGCCCATGCTTTAGTATTTGTCAAAATTAATTAATTCTTGCGAATTTCCACTATGAGGTATTTGGATGCCTATGTGTGATCTCGACTAACATTTTCAAGTCAAAAAAAACATGTGTCGACCCTTGTAGGCTCAGATCAAGGCATGAAGCAATTTTCAAGAGTTATCATCTTTATTCTTGTCAATTTTCTTTTTTTAATCACCTATTTTTGTCAATAATTGTCAAAATTTAGTTTTGTCAGGAAATCACTTATTCTTTGTGAAGATAAATCCTTTAAGCTCATCCTTCCAAAAATTATCAAAATTTTTATCCATGGGGATACTACAACCTTGTTTTCCAAGGGGATACCATAACCCACTTTTTAAAAAATTGTCCAAATTATATTTTCTTTCTCTCAATTTTTTTTTGAATTTGTTAAGATTTTAACAGATTTTCGCTCCTTAATTAATCAATGGATCCAAACACATCTCCAAAATTGTCAACTTGGTTATTTCAAGTTAGTCAGTGACATTTACGAGATATATTCTAATCACCCCTTCTTTTTCCTTTTTTTTTTTGTGTGATTTATTTTATGCAATATTGCTTTACTTATCATCTTACTAACACATTTTCCTTTGTGGTGATCACTTGCATTTATATTTTAAAAAAAATTATTTTCAAAAATTGCAAAGGCAATGTTTTATGTTAGTATCTCCCTAACGCTTAACATGGAATATCTAGTTTTCAAAATTAATCTGGAGGTTATTTTAATCCAAAATCTTGGCGCTTCCTACCCTCATGGTGTGTGTATGAGATCTCAATTTTATTTAAAAACTTCAGTTTATCATTTTCTTCAAACTTATGCATTAAAAAGAGATTATATCAAAATAATTATAAGTCAAAACTGGGGAAACTAAAACAAAATTAAGACAAGACTAGAAAGGTATAGATTTTAGGCATTGCAAGAAGGTTTGTACCCCCTCGCATGTAACTAACTCTTGAACCTAAGTGATGAATCTTTGAACAACATAGACTATAGAATCGGTGTTTTGAGTTTCGTAACTTAAAATATTGATTCAATATGCATCCAATCATGCCTGGACTAAATGATCGATGGCGACTCCAATCGTTGGCCATTTCATAGTGGCCATCAAGATCAGTTAGATAAGCAATTTGTCTAATGGTCCCCCTCAATGATCAAGAGTTGAAAACTTATGCCTTCTCGCTCCTTGAACATCACAAAAAGGAAAGAGTCCCTGATGTGATGATACTTCCCTATTAAGATCAAACATTTTAAAGTCGCACGAACCCCTTTTCGTGATGAAATGCTACCACTCATGATAAGAATTAGGCCTATGACTAGCCATGTCTTGTTTGGTTCTCAGATCCTTCAATTTTTTATCATTATATAACTATCGCTTTCAATTTTTGTCTAACAATATTTTATGTGTCATGATTTTTTTTATGTGAACATCAAGGATTGCCTTACTCCTAAATAAACATCAATTCGACAAATACGGTAATATAAGGTTAAACAAAAGATTTGATTGTTTCCTCCATACCCACACTATGCATTAGCATTTGCATTAGATTCCTACCAAACCTCATGGTAAGGTTAGGGTCCTAACTAGTAGAAGGATGTGAGCTATCTGTCTTTTTGCATAAGCATAGCAATACCTTCCGAGATATAAAGTGCCTCTGTCTTTCATGCGGACCCTCTACATTTGCATAGGGAAATACATCCATGGATCAAACCTATTCCACTAAGCTTATGATGGGCTTAGGATCGGGGTGCCTTGGTTTTCTTTATGAGATGGAGAAGTGATTTGGATACTAATCTTGATAAGATAAACCCATATAGTGGGCCCTACAAGCCAAACTATTTTGAGCCATACCGAAACCTGCTAAAATGACCTAGAGAATAAGGACACGCATGGAGACACTTTTAACCTTTACTCTTGCATATCATAGTTATATAAGTGATGGTACACAAACATTGTCGCCCACGTATGTCATGTCAATGTCAAGACACATCGTTATGCCATTTGATTGACGCGTAAACCTTGTTAATAAATGAGTGATTGCAAGCGAATCTCATCACTTACAAAGCAACCATATTACCCTAAAAACTCATGACTTACTTACACATTATGATACTTGATGTAACTATTCGAATATAGCATGTATAAGATCAAAAAACTCAACATAATAAAATACGAATATATTTTCAGAATTTATATAATACTAATTATAAATGATTTAAAACTGGTATAAATATAAAGTACCTTAAAAATGATTATAACACGATAAAATATATGAATATGATACGAATACACAAATTATCAAACTTAAATTTACCTAAATATTGTTTGTTGTTGCTAATTTTAAGAGAAGGCCCCACGCATAATTTGATGCTTCCTGCCACGTCCAACCCCATGCCTCGACAGACTCATAAAAAATTTTCACTTCTCACTTATTATAAACATATTTTTTATTGTATCATATCTATTATAACTATCAACACAATAGATGGTACTGCAATAGATTACATAGTCGAATCATGATTTTAAAAAAATTTTATGTTCTTTGCTCATTTCAGTTTTCAGCCTATTCGATCTGTTCATATTGCTCATATTTATTATTTATAATTAATAAAAATTTTAAAAATTATTTTTATATTAATATTTATATACTTATAATTAAATTTAGATAAAAATATTTTTTAATTATTAAATACAATTCAAACTAGGCAACGATTTGAATTAATAGAAGATCTATACAAGGCTTAACTGAAATAGGCCAAGTAGGTAGTCTAAATTGTGAACAAGTCTAGTTACTAGATTAAATATCAACCTTGAATATTGATAACGAAAATATTTGAAATCAAAAAATAATGTTAAATATTTTTTAATTAAATTTTAAAAATTATTTTTATATTAATATTTATATATTTTATAATTAAATTTAAATAAAATTTTTTTAATTGGTAAATACAATTTGAACTAGGCAAGGTTGATTTGAATTAATAGAAGACCTATCCAAGGCTCAATTGAAACAGGCCAAACAGATAATCTAACTTATGAATAAGTTTAGTTACTATATTAAATATCAACCATGAATATTAATAACGAAAATACTTGAAATCAAAAAATAATGATCATAATATTATATTACAACAAGAGGATACATGCTGCTTTTACACACCTAAAACGACATTACAATTTTTTTCATGTGAAATGGATCTATACACAATTTAACCATCTGGTCGTTTGTGGTTTCTCCTAGGGCAAGTAAATATTTTCGTTTATTTCATTGTGTTTTCCTTTGTTCTTTTCCGAGGTGGGTGAGATGAGATAAAACCGAACAAGTTTTAAGATATTATTTGCGAAAAAAAAAAACCAAAAAGAAAAAAGTATTTGTCAAATTCGATGGTGATGCAATTGATGTTCCACCGTATGCTTTAACTTTGCCAATGATGTTTGGCTTTCTCTGCCATTAGCTCCCTTAAATTGTACCAAAATTGATGGCATTGTCATATATAACTTTATAATTTATACATTGACAGACAAGATAAAAATGAGTTTTCATTCAAATATTACCATACATACAACTTAAAATTATTTGATAATAATAAATGGTTAATACTTTAATTTTTATTATATTAATAGTGTTAGAATTTATTTTAAATGATTTACTCTTCTTTTTTTAAAAAAAGTAATCATAATAATATAAGATTTGACTCTTAATACTTATAATTCTTATTTCCCTATCTCCCAGCTTTTGCCTTCTCTTGTACCAAAAAAAATATGGATCACTTCGTTATATATCCAACACTATGATAGAAATGTACAATCAACTTAGACAAGATAAAGAAAAAGATGCCCAGTTTGTTAAAATTATGAATATTCGACTTATGGTAATTAGAGAAATTATGCTCTAAAACAGCATGCCAAATGTTATATATATTATGCACTTAAGCCTTTTCAAAGTGTCAGCTTAATTGATAATTTTAGATATAATTATATAAATATAATATCTATAAAATAATAAAATTATGATACAGTACAATTGAATATCTAAAAATCTTATAATATAAATAATTAATATATCAAAATTTATATAAACATAAAATATTTTAAATACGCTTATGATATAAAAAACATATAAATATAATACCAATACATAAATTATTAAATCATCTGAATTAGTACTCCACTGGCAATTAAGAATTGTTGTAGAAAGCTTTATACATATATATATATATTAATTAAAGTCTTCATCGAATACAGCATTATTTAATGGCCGGTTAAATGTTTTCTTGTAAGATTTCATGAGTTGGAGAAGCCTTTCTTTTCATTTATTATTTTGTTTATTCTCTGCCAATTTCGATTGTAGTCATTCTAATTTACAAATACTTATTTCGGATTTTCTACATATCAAATTGGAAACTATTTTTGATAAGCCTGGTATCCACACTATCGTAGCTCAGTTTTCTCCTATTACTAGTATCGTGCCCACGTGATGTTACAGTATTTTAAATATTTATAAAAAAATTTTAAAAGAAAATCAATATAAAAACAAAGAAAAAAAAAAAACAAATCATCAAAGCAGATAATAAACAATAACGTAAATTACAATTTCTCTTAAAAAAAAAAGCAATTTCAAGCTAAACCTAAGCCCATAGAAAAGCTTTTTAATAACATATAAATTTTTAATTATTCAATTAACCTTGATAAAATTTTTTTATTCTTTGAATATAAGTAATGAGACACTCTATCTCTTTCCTTTATCAATCTCTCAGATACCCTCTTCAATTAAATAATGTTCGTTGTGTTCCGGCCATCATTAAAAATTTGCTCTCAGTTCAACAATTTACACGAGATAATTCCTGTTTTTTTTTTTTTTTTTTTTTTTTTTAATTTTAGCCTTCTCATTTCATTGTTAAGGATTAGGTGCCAAAGAACATGGAGGGCCTAAGTGAAGCTGGAGTATATACCATTCGTCCTCCTGCCAAAGAAGCCATGAACACTGAGCTCCCATCCATCATTGATTGGCATGCTACCTTACGTCATCCAACTCGTAGGACTCTGTCTAAATTAATAAAGGATTTTCAACTACCTTGTTTTGGTCAGAATTTTCAGCCATTGTGTTTTAGGAAAACTAGGACGTGGACCCCCTGCTACACTTGAACATCGGAGCTCTGCTCCCTTTCAAATAATTCATGCTGATGTTTGGGGTCCAGCACCAGTTTTATCTTGTTTGGTTCATCGTTATGTTTTAATAATTGTGGATGATTTTTCTCGTTTCATGTGGATTTATTTGCTTAAAACTAAAAGTGATGTTTCTTCAACGTTCTTTGCTTTTCAAAGTATGGTTCATGCTCAATTTAATTGTAAAATAAAATCATTTCATTCTGATTGGGTTGGTGAGTTTCAGAAACTTAATCCATATTTTAAACAGAATGCTATTCAACATTGCATAGCTTGTCCTCGTACACGAGAAAAACGATATCGCTGAACAAAAAAATACGTCTGTTAGTTGATAACCGCTTTAACTCTTCTCGCTCATGCCAATATTCCAAAAAAATATTGGAACATCCTTGACGCTGATTTAGAAGTTGGGGACGTCTACTATGGACATGCATGGCACTTGTACATACTTCTACTACAGTTCCCCACTCCCTTATCCCAGCTATTCGGGAAATCGTTGTAGCCGAGGATTGTCACGTTTTTTATGTTTTAATATAGGCAAATGATACCTCAGGAGTTGACTTGCCCAAATCCGCCGATAACTGCCTTCTCCTCCATGAAGATAGAGACCCATTCCAAGGAAACTAGAGCTAGATTTGGAAAGTTCCTGCACTGGAAAAAATTTTGCTTCCTGCCATGGTTGATCTACCATGATGCTTTACCGATTAATACTCTGCGAGCCACGAGGATAATGACCCTTGGTCCAATATGTAGATGTTTTTGCCCCTTCTAGGACACTATCCATTGCCTTCGGGGATGTTCAAAGGCTAGGTTCATTTGGGACCAATTAGGATTTGCTAGGGATACACAATTCCTCTTGCTTAGTCAAAAGGGACTGGGTTTACCACTACTACAAAGGCAATTCTACTCCAAAGTTCCTATCAGCTATTTGATGGATTTGGCACGAGGAATGCGAAGGTAATAACTAATAAACGATGGGCAGATTTTGAGGTGACGACTGAGAAGGATATTCGCAACGCTTATAGATTTCACCCTGGACCTTCCATTAGACCAAAACACACACTGTGCTCGGCTAAACCTCCACACGGTTTCTATAAACAAAAGATGGACGGTAGTGCCTTTGGGAACCGAGGGACGGCAGGATTTGGTGGACTACTGCGCAACAGGGACGGCGAATGGCAAATGGGTTTTCGGGTTCTGTTGGCCTCAAAACCGACCTCCAACCCGAGCTTGTGGCCTTCCATTATGGCCTACCCTTTCTTTGGGATCATGGAATAAGAAAATTTATTTGTCACTCTGAATCGAAGGGTGCTATCTGTTTGGTCTTTCAGGAGATGCCCATGTTCCACTAGTATGCTTGTATCATCCAGGAAGTGAAGAAGCTCGTGACTGCAGATTGGGACGTGATTCTGGAGCACATCTTGAGGGAAGGGAATTCTTGTGCTGACTTGCTGGCCAATGTGGGAGCAAGGGAAGATGATGACTTAAAGATTTGGAGGCACCCTCCCTCTGCAATGGCCTCTTTACTAGCTGTAGATGCAATGGGAATAGCTTTTATGAGGAATTAGTTTTCCTTTCAACTTTTCGGTTGCACAAAAAAAAAA
Organism: Adansonia gregorii; assembly: GCA_038382025.1. NCBI lineage: Eukaryota > Viridiplantae > Streptophyta > Magnoliopsida > Malvales > Malvaceae > Adansonia > Adansonia gregorii. Next base: position 609,698 of record JBBYHO010000018.1, read on the forward strand.
AGAAAAAAAAAACCTTTAACACTTTAAATTTTATTTTATATTTATAATTTAAATTTATTTTTTTAATTATATTTTAAATAAATTAATGTCAATTGATTCAATAACAATAAACTCATAAAAAATAAATTCAATCAAAGATCTTATATAATATATAAATATAAATACGCCGTATTCATGAAATACATTTTAAGAAAATCTTAAATATTTTTCAGAAGAAAAATTAACCGTATAAAACATTAGTCGAAAAGACCAAATTATTATGAAAAGAACAGTGGAATGGAACGAAAGAAAATAGGGACATTTATTCAAAAAAAAAAAAATCAAAGTGAACCTAAACGTCTGCGCATTGCAGGAGACGAAAGCAAAAGAAAATCAACGGAACCATCTTTCCACCAAAAATATTAGTGATGACAGTATAGACCAACGATTTCTTCAGTGTCTTGTTCTTAATCTTGATTCAGAATTTGGGCACTGAAGTACCTTGTGTTGGCTCCGTCCTGCTTTCCGACTTTGTAATTACCGCTTTCGTGGGTTCACTTGGATTGATATCCACTTCTTCCTTTCCAGGCAACACCATTAAAGATGCTGTTCACTCTTTTTTCTTACCTTTTGACGTAACAGCTTTCCCATCTCCTTTTCCTTTTGTTTCTTCTCCTTTTTCAATTGCTTCTTCTCCAAATACTCTGGATCATCTCGGTCTGCTTCATGGTCTTCCCGCTTTTGTTTCTTTTCAACATCTTTCTTGTTCTTGTTCTTGTTCTTGTTCTTGTTCTTCTTCTTCTTCTTCCCTCAGAATGGAGAATGCATAGCACCCAATGAACGAGCTTTGTCCCTCGAAGTTAATATTGCTTGTAGACTTGCATACATTTTGTTTCGGCATCTATGTCATTATCTTGAATGATGCTAGGTGAGGAGGGATCTTCAGGTTGATGCTGCACAGAACGTTACCTGAATCAGCAGTCTACTGAAGTTCCCTACCAAAGTTGTCACCTTCACTTGCAATTTTTGCACTCGAAATGCTAGCAGTAATCTAAGACCCATGATTATGAAATGAGTTAACTTCTTCAATATTTTGATTGCTAATACTCACAGCCTCAGCTGAATTTCTTTGGGGTGCATCACTGAAACCGAACTGGTTGCATCCCTATCAGCATCATGATGCCTTCCCTCTGATCTTTCTCCACCTTGAGATCTTTTGACGGTACCATTGTTTGCTTCCTCTGCTTTGCTGGTTGTCGCGGACAGCTTCACCCTTATCTTAACAACTGCTGTCTTCCTCTCATGACTACTGGAGACAGCATCCACTTCCTTCGAAGCTACTGCAATTACCGAATTATCATGCGAAAAGTTCAGATTCTCCACGAGAGGCCGAGGAGGCTTTTTCTCTATAACAAAAGCAGCAAAATTGTTCTTCTGCTTATTGCAAAGCTCCACATTATCCATTCGCGATTGATTTATCTTTAGGCACTGCACAAAGTGTCTGGGGATATGGAAGTGAGAGCTCAAAAAATTGATTACGTAATTTTGTTTCAAAAATAAGAAAAACGTAGTGGATTCTCAAAAAGAAATTACAATATTGAAAAAAAATTGAAATTACAGATGTTTCCAAAATAAACCTCTTTTGCATAGTTTTAGCAAATCAGAAGGTTTCACTGACCGACCAAATTTAGAACTTTCTCACGGTTTTTACTATTTAGGAGTATACTGCAAATTTAATCAAAGCCTGGAGTTTTTAGTGTTTCCACAAGTTTAAATTTATTTTCTTGGTAACATAAAGTAATATGTTCCCGTTGGCTATTCCCGATTAAGTTTGGCCATCTTTACTTTATTATATTTCATTTTATTTACAGAAAAATGGACTATCTAATTTTACAGATATCATTAAACATCAAGCCACGAGAAATCAGCTAACTGGAAAGGATAAAGAAACTAAAATATTTGACACTATGTACAGGATACAATCAAATCGTATTGTTTACTCCAGTTATACCATAAAAGCTCTAGTCTAGCTTCTTCGAAGAATTTCTAATCTCTTTTTTTCCCCCAATAAAAACAAATCCCGTTATTCTGGTCGCACATTTTAACCCCAAAAACCACTCAGGGCAAACCATCATTGCTTACCCTTCTTTTCCATAACTGAATACCCAAAAAATCGATAAGATTTTGAAAAAAAAAAAAAAATCAGTAAAAGACATATTGGAATATCGTCTCAATCCTCTCCCACCTCACTCCCTAAATAGGAGTAGTCTCTCTTGAACCCCTTGAGAAAAAAAATCGATAAATGCTTAAGCTAGAATTTTCTATTAATCAGCACTCATGTCCAAAGCTCAATATCATCAACATATTCATCTGCTTTTCAAATTGCAGAAGTCTGAGTACATTAAGTGAGCAATCAAACAACAGGACAAACTTCAGAAGACTCAATAATAGTAATAGAATTATATGCTTTCAATCATCAGATGTATTCTCTTCCCCACAAACATTATCAACATTTATGAAGCAAGCGCTTTTAATCCTAAAGAGACTATATGAGAATGCATACCCACCTTCCTGCAAGAACTTGTAAAATGCAGTACAAGTAGTGCAGGAGAAATACATTGCTAAATGCTGTGTGGCTTTCTAAAAAGCTGAGGCAAAGCCACAAGACTTGTTGCCTTAATATTCTTACTAGAAACTGATCCATCTCGTGTCTGACAAATGCATAGCATGCAAACCCAACTTTACCTGCCCTACAATCGAAGAACGTATAATGACATCAAATTTTAAATCAATACAACTAAATATTACCAATAAAATAAACATAGGACAACATCAGGAAAGTTACAGAAGATTTTTTTCCTTTTTTACTGAAGGGAACCTCTTAAAGAAGGTCCTTCCTCTATATACTTGATAAACAACAAAAATGCTGCATTTATGCCATTGCAATGGAACTTAAGATCAAGCAATGCTTTGCTTGCCTCTATTCGGACTTGCCAGATGGTCTTGAAATCTCAAAATGGTTTCATTAGTTCGAACATATGATCCTTCAGTGTAACAAAATTTATATGTAAATTATAAAGAATTATGTGAAGTAAGCATTATTTGATATGGGATCGGAGAAAAAGACACTAGATGGATGAATCCAGATAGCTTTAATGCAATCTGTACCAAGGTTCTGATGCAACTGATGGTCAATATCCCATTGTAACTAGGCATCTAACTGGTAAGTGTCATTTCTAATTAGATGTGAATCACCGATCAATGCGCTTGAGAAGAGAAGATAAAAAGATCAGACAGATCAGAAGAGAATCATCACCTATCGAATTGTAAAAGCCGATCAATGGGCTTAATCAAACAGATCAGAAGTAATTTCCATTGTAAGTGTCATTTCCCTTGTAACTAATTGGAAAAATCAGCCTTTAATCAAACAGATCAGAAGAGAATCATCATCTATCGAATCGTAAAAGCCGATCAGTGCGCTTGAGAAGAGAAGACAAAAAGAAAATACTTTGAAATAAGAGAAAGGAAGAAACGAATGTAGATAGGTTAGCTTTTAGATGAATATTGGGAAAACGACATAGGTGATGATGGATGACCAAAACCAAAATCTGGAACGTTGGAAAATATTCTTTACTCATGACATATTCTATCAGCCAAAAATGTAATTTAAAGAAAAAAATGGTAGAAAAAATGGAAATGGAAAGAATTAACGGTAGCAGCAGCACTAGAGGAAAGCACAGAAATAAGATATTAAGATCCAGTAATTTATTTGCATTTTTAGGTTTTTGCATGCATCTCTCCATTGCACATGCATGTACTAGAATAGGAGAGGGAGAGAGAGTGGAGGTATGCCGTTTAATAATTAAATTAAGAATCTTGTTCTAAATATATGAA
>JBBYHO010000018.1:640011-656904 GCA_038382025.1 Adansonia gregorii
AGCCCTGCATCAATTTACGATCCAATAAAACAAAGCAAAGTAATATAAAACATCTTGGAACATAATATTAGGAGGGTTCATTTAACAGATATCTATAGGCATTGGTTAAAGTTCTTTTTATTTATCTATAGATTTTTTTTTTTGCATTTAATACATTACTTTTACAGAATTAAAGAAAAATAATGCACCAATTATATTTCAACATATATCATTTTAATTAATGCCTATAAGCATGAGAAACTATGTCACACATGGTAAGAGTTTTTAAATTCTACAAATAAAGTTCTTAAGGTAACACATACATTAATGATATATTAAAAATTAGAAAAGTTTAACGACTGTCTATATATTGTCAAAATAGAAAAAATATATAATTATATATTATTTTTTTAAATTCCTAAAAATAATTAATTTGAAGTAAGAAATTTCAAAAAAAAAATTAGATGATTAAATGATGCATACAGGCATCCATTTCAGACATTAGAAAATAACATATGTATTTATCTTTTATTTCATTTATAAAATTAAAAGAAATCACTTTTAATATATATAAATGAAATTTACTGCTATTCTTTAGAGTAACTACAAAATAAATTTAATATTTTTTTGCATAATATAATTTTTTAATAAAAATATTATATAAAGATAATTAAAATTTGAATCAAAACGTATAAATGTAATAAAATATATAATATATTAAATATAATTACCATTCTTAAAGATGTATACTATATATATACATATATATACATATATATATATATACATATACACACACATAGGGTGGCAAAATGTAAATCAATGTTATTTGCCAAGAGCCCAAGAAAGGTCATAGGTGATTTTAATTAATCTAGTGTTTGATTGACCAGGAATTTCTTAGGGCAGTGACCCACACGCCCACAAGTAAAACGTGAGGCTGCTGATGCCTCCTAACTTAACATATGCTTTACCCAAAAGAACGTGATGTTCATTCCTATATATACGTGGGTGAATTGTGGGCTTTTGGCATCGTTGGAGTTAATTGGCGTAACATTACAAAAACAACTAGCAGTAGTAGGCTCGGATTGATGGGTAGGCAACCTTGCTGTGACAAGCTAGGCGTGAAGAAGGGGCCTTGGACGGCCGAAGAAGACACAAAATTGGTCAATTTTATTCTTACTCACGGCCAATGCTGCTGGCGTGCCGTCCCCAAGCTGGCCGGCCTCCGCCGCTGCGGCAAAAGTTGTCGACTTCGCTGGACCAATTACCTCCGGCCGGACTTGAAGCGAGGCCTCCTGAATGAAGATGAAGAGCAGCTTGTTATTGATCTGCATGCCCGTCTCGGCAATAGGTTACTTCATTTTCATCCTTGGTTATATTTCTAGTGATCATTCATTACCAGCAATTAGTTGCTTTTTCCATATTGGTTTTTTACTATGTTTCAAGACATCAACTTTACAAAGCTATTTGGAATAATTTTCTTTTCTTTTCTTTTCTTTTAAGGATCCTTTTTCTACAATCAAAGGATTAATTGAAGATACTTGTAGGAATCGAACCCTGTGATTGAATGTGTCCGCTGTAAGAGTTGACTTGTTCTAGTATTTGTCAGTTTTTATTGATGTTGCTGGGAATCTTGGTTGAAATTAAGGTACTTGCATTCCGTAGAAAGAAAATCATGACTAATAATACGAAACTAAATAAATGATATAATCGATACAAGGAAATATAATAAAAAGAACTAATATATATATGTATATATGTTTGTCTTAGTAGTATGCTGGGAGCAACAGTGTAACCTGCCATTTGTAAATTGTAATTTACTAACATGAGGTTTACGCTTTCATTTTCTTTAGGTGGTCCAACATTGCAGCAAGATTGCCCGGAAGAACTGATAACGAGATCAAGAATCACTGGAACACCCATATCAAGAAAAAGCTTATTAAGATGGGGATCGATCCTGTGACGCATGTGCCTCTACAAGAACCTAACACCTCACGAGAAGAGGCTTCCGGTGGAGCAAATGATCAGCCAAATCTTAATGATCCTAATCAACTAGACTTGCAACAAAATACTAGTGCTGATGAAGTTGGCCTTCAAACTGAGAATTCCTTGACCGATGAATCGAGGTCATCATCAGAGTCCGGAAGTGATGATGACCCCTTGATGAACTTGATATGGTCAGAATCATTTCTCAACGACTTGCCATGGAACTTCCCTGGTCCAGATTCCAGGGAAAAATTTAGTGAACTTGGTTTCTCTTCATTATCCGAGGAAAACTCTTTGTCATGGTTGTTGGACAACCAAAATATTCGAGATGATCATCAGAGCTTCGGATTGGGTGGCTTCAGTGAAATTGACATAAATTCCTTCGACTTGGGTGGAAAGTACTAGTTAATTAGCATGCACGTAATAAGAGCGCCTCGTTGCTCTTATCTAAAAAACAAAGAAAAAAAAAAAGCCAATAGATCTTCATTAATGAACTCTGTAAGCTTAATTACCAGTTAAATTATTTATAAATGTTTAGGACCTTAGAAGAACAAGGGGCAAAAAAAAAAAAATTGAGGAGGCTTCAGAAGTTTAAGCAAGTAAATGATACTCGTAGTTCTCCCCTTTTCCTATTTTCCGTTTTCCTCATCTAAATAAATAACTTCCTTTTTCAGCCGGCCACTGGGTTAATGGGAAACATAATTGGGATCCAGGCTAATTAAATGGGGTAAAGGCCACCTTGCCATCTCTCAAACCTTTATCATTTTCCATGGATGTTTTATGATCTGCACTTTCCTTGGCCTTATAGGGCTTCTAATTACTTTAAAGAATAGAAAGCGATGTGCCATCCCCCACTTCTTTGGAGTTGAAGCTTTTTTATGGTAGTGCTATATATCTGCTATGTAAACATCTTTTTTTTTTTTTTTCGGTTGCTCGAAAATAAAACTTCTGTATATGTTATTTACCCTTCTCCTTTTGCAAAATAAGCATGGTAATATTTTTTTTAATTTCAATATAAAAATTATTATTCAAATCTCAAATATATTAAAAATCATCTCTTAATGATATATACGCAAATCAACTATATCAATCCAAATCCAAATATAATTTTTTTTAATTATAGTGTTAGGCCTTGAATTTAGCTGAAGAAAAGTTAGACATATTTTCTATTGGTAGGTATTATATCTGAAATTAATTTGACTAGAAATTGCAATAATTTAAAATAAAATTACTTGACCCAAATGGGATCGTATAATTATGTATATGGGGTTGGGATTTTGTAATTTATTTATCTAAATGAACGGTAGAATATTATATATCTCATTATGTTGTTGGTGACTAAAAATTTTTCTTGATCTCCATGGAAAAAAAAAATTGCTTGGAGGGTTAATTCACTGACACTGTCCATGCGTGTGCTTGGCCTTCATCGACCGTCAATGAATGTCCAACATTTCACACCCTATGGCCACTAATGCTAATTACCTATTATATTAGCTTCGGGAAAAAAAAAGAATTAATAATAAATTTTTTTTGGATAAGTAATTATAATACATTTTCCTATTAACTAATGCAAATGTTTCTTTTACGTTAGGTTATATTTGGTAAGAAAGAAACAGAAATAGAAGGAAGATAAACAGATGAGAAAAAAAATTAAGAAAAAAGTAAGAGAAAGAAATAGTTATTTTTTTTAAATTTAAAATTATTAATAGTAGAATAAGTGATTCCCTTTCAGATTTGAAATGACTAAATTTTAGAAGAAAAAAATCCGGTAATTCATCCATTTTTCTTCACTATTCTTATTTTCTTCCTATCAAATGAAAAAAATAACTTTTTTTCAACCACCACCTTTCCCAACTTCTTTATTATTTGCCTCATACTCAACACAATGTCAATTATCATCATTTGCTTTTCTGCAGCACTGAAATTATAGTCTCATTCATCGAATATCATTTGGGTTTACTTAAAACTAAAAGCCACGAATTTAAAGACAAATGACAAAAGGACAAAGTAAACAAATCAAGTATCAACATTTTATTGGAAATATTTTCGTTAATATGTATATGTATATATAGTTGAGAAGTTTTCTAAGTAAATATAAAAATCATGTCAATTCATCAAAATATCTTTGAAGATGTAATAACAAACATGGCCAAATCAACATCATCATCATCATCATCATACTTTATGAAAAATTCTTTATTTTGAAATCAACAATGCTATTGAATCTTACTTAAAAATAGATTAATGTGACTTTTGCTTAGAAAATCGCCAATGATGTCATTAATCAATGTTGTTTCAACTTTCGGATTATTGCAATGATGATGATGATAATAATAATAATAGTAAAAGTAGAAAAAATATACACTACCAACGTAAGCCTCCATCATCATCATTGCCGAGCAAGCTTGAAGCAGATAGCAATTAAACTTATACAAACTTGTATTTGGTAACTGGATTTTTGAGTAGTTAAAGGGCAAATGCGGCCAAATCCAATGATTCTTCAAGGAAATCATGATTAATAAAATACTAATCAGAATCTTGGCATGTCTAAATCCTACAAGCCCAGCTATTAGCCTCGCATTTTACTGCCTAGCTGGGATATATGTCGCAAACCAGCATGGCAACTTTAATATATATATATATATATATATATAAATTAACTCAGCAAATGCTCAGATCATCCGTAGGCAACTATAGTTACCACCACCTAAAAGTATGAACAATAATATTCGTTAATTGTGCCTTCACTAGCTACAAATGCTCCATCTTTTTAGATGAAAAATAATTTTCTAAACTAAATCTGTTTCATGGATCCAGGGTAACAAATTTAACTTCGGTTATAACTCCTGACAAGAAGAAATTAAATATATATATATATATATCCTATTAATAATTCTCTGATCGAGCATGAAGTTAAATGTCAAGTGACAATAATTCAGTTAAAAAATTACATAAAAAATAAATAATAAAACAAAAAAAATTTACAAGGTCATATTGATAATTTAATTTTTAAAAATTAAAATTATATTCACTCATTAATCAACATTTTTTTTCACTTTTCTATAAAATAGTTATTTTAAAAATTTCCACTTCTCTTTGTTTTGTTATCTCTTCTAATTATTTCACATTTGCTTATATTATTTAGTTATTTATTAATTTCACCCACATAGTGATGGGTGTATAAGTAATTAGAGCTAATCGATTGGAGTTAGTATACAATAAAAAATGCAACTCTATCAGTACGGTTTAGTAATATAAAGTTTTCTTTCATGTTAGTAACATTATTTTAATTATGAAACTACTAATGGGATGAAATCCATGGGACATGCAAACTCATACAAAGGAATTATCAAGAGTTATAATTAAGGGATCTTTATGCATCAAAGCTATATTTCTAAAACAAGTTTCTGGTCATTGTTTTGCCACAATGGGACAATGTCAATGCTAAAAGACTATGCACTCTGCCTTAAGTAATTGACCTCATAAGTTAAAGTATGAAGGATACTTGGGATCGTGTATGGTTTCTTCTTTTGTGAAAATCAGTTCATTTAATATAGCTTTTAGGTTCAAACCTAATTAGTTATAGAAGCAAAAGACATTTTTTTCCCTAACTTTATCCAAATTTTTACTAATTGAATCGATTTTAAACAAGTTCAAATGATTTCTATTTTTTGTAAAGCACAGATCATTTATGCTTGTAATCTGGATTAAACTGGTTTGCCTGGTTGGTTTGATTTGATTTTTTTCATCTATGGTTTAAGTGTCTAGCTTAGGATATTGTTTTAGCAATTCGAGTTAGGCTAGATTACTTTTAAATAATAAAAAATATTTTTATCTAAACTTAATTATAAAATATAAAAATAATTTGTTAATATTTAAAATGTAAACAAAAAAAGGCTTTCAACTCAAGCCTAACCTAGGCAAATACATTTTTTCTATTTAAATCCAGCCCATAAACATCTCTGTTCAAATTATTAGTTTAATTTAAGGTCTATTTGTTTTGCTAAAATTAGCTTCTAAAAAAAGTTTTCTGAAAAATGTTAATTTCGAAAAAGTAAAGATTTCTAATGTACGAATGACTCAATGGTAAATGTTTTTTTTGTTGTCTTGTTGTTTTCTAGAAATTAATTTTTTTTCAGATAATAATATTGACATATATATCAAATGATTAGCTATTAAAATATTTATAGATACCAAGTTTTATTCGAGTTTTTTTTTTGAAGCAAATCATGGTCAATTTAAGTTTTCAAATGAAATACACCCATCTCTATTCCCAGACCAACTTCTGACATCCTATGACTTAATTGAAAGGTAATAAAATAAAAAATGGGATGGTTGTTGGGTGCCATGTCACCAAGCACAATAAGTGTTACTGTGCTAGGCGAAAAATGTTTTTGATGAGGGTTTGAAATGCCTAGGGATTATTGAAAAAATGTTAAAAAAATTCATTTTCATGAATTTCATAAAAATGTATTGATATATATTTTTTAATATATCGATACATCATAGGGTTTTGATTATTCCAAACTTAGAACATGCACGTGTATCGATATAAGTAAGGCAATGCTATATCGATACAATGTGCAAGTCCATATTGTAACGGTCCAATGTCATGTTTTTCAAGTTCTAGGAAGCACCTGTATCGATACAAGCACTAATGTATCGATACTGCATGGAATTTTTCAGCATGAATAAGCATTTTCACTTTCACCTTCCTATTGGTATTGGATCACTTCATAACCATATAAGAAGTCCTCCATAGAGGCATTAGACTTGCCCATATTAATTAAGCCTTTAAGTTTAAATGAGCTTTAGATAAATGTGTTTAAGGCTCAAATCATTAATGGAAACTAAATGGAATCTAGTTTGATTATTTCTTGACCATTTTGAGTCTAATTCAGTGTAGATTCAATGAGGTGCTATTTTGGGTTAAAGTTAAAATGTTTTTCTAGCATGGAGCCAAGATATGGCCATTTGAAGTAGGGATTCTCTTTGATGGCATGCAACTGAGATTGTCACCAAACTGAGCTGAAAACATACTCTATTTAGAAGGGTTTCAGCCCTTGATCAAACCACTTAGCCTATAGAGAGACTGCTTACAAGCAAGCTTTGTTAAGTTATTAAAATGTGATTAACTTGCATAGGAATGAGATGATCAACCGAAAAGAGATTTTAAACCTCTTGGGATGTCCAAAATGAAGGAAAGAGTTGGTTCTTAATAGAAAAAATACAAAAAGAAAGAAAAAGAGAGATAAACAAAAGAAAAAGAAAAAAAATTTTCAAATTTGATCTAGAGTGATTTCTCTATTTGTTTTTTACTTTGTTTTTAATCATTTTTCTCTTCATCTTATGTGAGCTTAAGGATCCTAAGCCATGCTTAGGTGATGATTTGAGCCAAAGTTATAAAAACCATGTTTATGGCCAAATCTTGAGCTATGATCTTCAAATGTTTTCTTAAGGTTTTCTTTGCTAATTTTTGTCAAAAGTTTCTTAAAAATCAAGTTTCCATCATCAAAAACTGGTTTTCATAGATTTCAAAATAAGTTTACATAATTTATGATTCTTTTCACCATGTTGTTTTCCTTGTTCTTGCCTTTGTCAGTTATCCCTTCCATGCATTTCTCAAATTATGGATGATTCATGCATTTTAGGATATTTTCATGCATTATGATAATGATTCATAAGTCCATGCATTTTTCTTGAAAATACTATGATTAGGGAAACATTACCATGCATGTTAGTGTACTTTTTCATGCATTATGATAGTGATTCATATATTCATGCATTTTTCATAAGGATATTGTGATTATGACCATACCACCATGTATGATGTTAAATCCATGTATTTTCATGTTGATGAGGCATCTTATGCATAAAATTCATGTATGATATCATTCTTGTATGTTTGTTGAGAAAAATATTTATGGGTGCATTTCTAATGTTAGAAACCATAATTGGGCATTTTGTAATTTTGCTATAATGTTTTCATGCATATTAAAGATTATTATGTCATTTCATGCATATAGATACATTTGAGTCATTTTTTATGATTTAGAAATTGTTATGAAATTTCATGAATTTTAGGTTCATTTTGGTCATTTTCCATAATTTAGAAATTATTATATAATTTCATGCCTTGTGTGATACCATTCTTGTATGTTTGTTGAGAAAAATGCTTATGGGTACATTTCTAATGTTTGAAACCATAAGTGGCCATTTTGTAATTTTGCTATGATGTTTTCATGCATATTAAAGATTACTTTGTCATTTCTTGCATATAGATACATTGAAGTCATCTTTTATGATTTAGAAATGTTTATGAAATTTCATGCATTTTAGGTTTATTTTGGTCATTTTCCATGATTTAGAGATTATTATACAATTTCATGCCTTTTAGGGTTATTTTAGTTATTTTTCATGATTTAGGGATTATTATGTAATTTCATGCATTTTAGCATCATTTTATTATGCATTTTAGCACCATTTTAGTTATTTTTGATGATTTAGGGGTTATTATGTAACTTCATGCATTTTTGCACCATCTTAGTCTTTTGCCATGATTTAGAACCATTTATGCAATTTCATGCAATTTAGTGTCATTCTAGTAATTTGTCATGTTAGGACCATTTATGCAATTTCAAGCATTTTAGAGTCAATTTAGTAATTTTTCATGATTTAGGGGTTATTTATGTAATTTAATGCATTTTAGCACCATTTAATCATTTTTTTCATCATTTAAGGTTTATTATGTAATTTCAAGCATGTTTGCATTATCTTGGTCACTTGCCATGATTTAGGGGTTATTTATATAATTTCATGCATTTTAGCATCATTTTATTCATTTTTCATGATTTAAAGGCTATTATGTGATTTCATGCATGTTTGCATCATCTTAGGATCATTTATGCAATTTCATGCATTTTAGATCCATTTTAGTAAGTTCCCATGTTTTAAGGACTATTATGCAATTTCATACATTTTTAGGCTATATTAGTCATTTTTCATGATCTAGGGACTTCGGCCTAATTTCATGAATTTTGATGTCATGTAGTCATTTTCTAATGACTTAGTGAATTTTATGTCATTTCATGCATTTAATGTTATCTAGGTAATTTTCCATGATCTAAGGACTTTTATGTAATTTTATAAATGTTGAAGTCATTTAAGTCATTTTTCATGATCTAGGGGCTTTCATGTAATTTCATGTATTTTAGAGATATTTAATTCATTTTCCCTTACTTAAGACTTATTATGCAAAATTTCCTACATTTAAATCACTTTCTATGATTTAATGACCATTTTATAATGTCCATGCATGCTAGATGGATTTAGATTATTTTCGATAATCAAAGGATCATTTTGCAATTTCATGTATCTACTTTGGAGTTATTTTTATGATGTTATGTTTTTAATTTAATGTGTTTATATGTTATCTATAATGTAATATTTTTTTTCAAAAATCCAAGTTAAAATAGTCTATAAGTGTGCTTCAAGTATATGAAAGCTACCTCATCGATTATTTTATACAAATAAATACCATCTTTAGACAAGTAAATTGGGATTTTCAATTTTCCAAAAAACAAAACTTTCTTATTCCTTCAAGTTTTCTGAAGAAATGTGAAAAATGTTTTGATGTTAAAAAAATATATAAAAATTCAAGTTAATTAAGATGTGAAAAATAATTAATTATAAATAATTACAGAAATAGGGAATTATAATTAAATATCAAAAAAATAAAAACCAATCATAATCGAGACTTTAGTCAATGCATAGTTAAGAGGTACTAATTTTTGGGCGTCATAAGAGGATCGATCCTATATTAGCTTTGAATTAATCTCAGTTTTGATATAACTAAAACTTAAGCTTAATTAGCTTTTATTTAAATATTTTCGAGATTAGTATTTTTTTCATGAAATATTTTGTAAACACTTTGAAAAATACTAGAATGTATTTTAACTCCTTCAAGCACTCAAAAATATGTTCTTGCTATATATTTTTATATAAAACATTTTTTAGATAAGTTTTACATGTTTTAAAGTCATAAAAACCTCGTAAAATTGATTTTCATGTAAATGTATTGATATACTATATGTATTTATTGATATAATACTTGATAGTAGCTAAACAACCTTAAAATGTAGAAATCACTGTTCATGTATCGAGACAAATTATTCTATATCGATACAAGACTGTTGAACGGTCATATTTTGGATCGATAAACAAAATATATTGATACCCAGTTAATTGTATCGATATAGAGGCATGGAGAACAATGGGAAATGACATTTTGAAGGCTCCAATAGCTATATTCCTTTACCAAATATCCCCAATGACTATAATCATGATCAAGGCTACAAATAAGCTTCTCCAACACTTTCAATAAGAGAAGAACCAATAGATAGTGCTTAGAGTCATATCTTTCATGTTTTCCATAATTTATGCTAAGTAGTTCACCTCTGTATAGGATTAAATCTTTATATCTTTGTATTTTTCATTTTGTATCTTTAGATACATATTTTCCTTGAGCCAAAACTCTTGTAAACACCTAACCTTTAGAGGTTTTATTTGTTTACGCTAAAATCCCTATAAAAAGAAAGGTTCTTACTTAGCTATTGAAAAGTAAAGAATGTTTTTACTTAGCCTTCAAAAGTAATGAGAGAGTCTATCTTAGCCACAAAAGATAAAGAGTAGAGATTTCTATCATAGCCTTAAAAGATAGAGAGTGTAAAGGTTATACCTTATCCTTAAAAGTAGACAATTGAAGTTAATGAATTATGAAAATCCAAGGCCAGTGAGGCCGACATAGAGGACGTAGGCAATTGAGGCAGAACCTCTTTAGATCATTGAGTTTGCTTCTTTTTTCTCTTTTCTCTAATTGTTTATTTTTATTTACTAACTTGCACTTTAAAATTTATTGTTTAGTTTTTTTCAATTTTATTTATCAAAGTTTTAATTTACCAAAGTTTTATGAAATCAATTCACCCTCTCTTGATTTCATTCACCGCTAAAAGGTCTAACAATTTGTATTGGAGCTTATGTCTTATTGTTATAGGCTTAACCTCTTTGAGCAAAGATCTGCAAAAGACCAAGCGAATGGCCAGTAGTGATATTTTTTATATTGGCCAAGAAGGACATTTAATTATGAAACCTTTTTCTTTAATGGTGAAAATTATGCATACTAGAAGACAAGGATGGGGCTATTTGTCCAAGCAAATGATTATCAAGTTTGGAAGATAATCATAAAAGGCTTACTCATCCCAACAAAAATTATAGATGATCTTGAAGTTCCCAAAGAAAAATAAGATGAGAAAGACACTAAAATGACTCAACTTAATACCAAGGCCATGCATACATTTTTTTATGCATTAGGTCCCAATTAGTATAATAAGGTGTCTTTATGTGATAGTGCCAAAGAGATACGGGACAAGTTGGCTCTCAAACATGAAGGGACCAATCAAGTCAAAGAGTCCAAGATAAGCAAACTCATCCTTGATTTTTGAGATGTTCAAGATGAAATCGAAGTAGAGCATCAAAAAAATGTCTAGTAGATTAATGGAGATAGTAAATGGCTTGAAGGGTCTTGAAAAAGTGTATTCCAACAAAGGGATGGTAAAAAAAATATTGAATAGCCCATCTAACTCATAGGAAGCTAAAATGACTGCAATTGAGAAGTCCAAAGATCTCAATCTCTTTGCCTTAGACAAGCTTATTTGATCATTCCTTATATATAAATGAAGATAAATCATGGAAAAGAGTAACCAAGAAAGGTTAGAGTTGCATTGAACGCTTCCATGAGTAAGGAAGAAGAGGACAATGATGAGGACGATGCAGATATAGAGATGATCATATTTGCCAAGAGATTCAAGAAATTCATGAAGATAGATAAGGGCAAATCATCCCAATCTAAAAAGGTTAACAAAGTGGTGTGCTAAACTTGCAACGAATAGGGTCATATCAAATCTAATTGCTCATTATTGAATAATAAAAAAAGAAAAAGGCATTTGTAACAACTTGGAGTGATAGTGAATCTTTCGATGAAGATGACTCCAAGGAAGACCAAATTGGTAACCTTTGCTTCATGGCTCTTTATGAACCCAGGGTAACCTCAAACTCTCTAAATCTAAATTCCTATACATTTAATGAGTTCCAAGATGCATTTGATGATCTTGTCATTGAGTATGAGGAGATGAACTCTAACCACAAGAATATGATCTAAAAATTAAAAGTTGAAAATGATTTACTATTAAAATCAAAACTTGTTTTAGACAATGAAAACAAAGATTTAAAAAATGGTTTTAATGACTCCAAGCTAAGAACTTACATTTTAGAGAAAGTTAATCTTAATTTGAAAAGAAAAATCAAAAGCTTGGAACAAGAAAAGAAAATCATTTTAGACAAATCTTTCAAGTTAATATAACTAAGTGCTTACATTGCAATTTTCATGGTCATAATTTGTATACATGTCCTATCAAGAAAAGGACACAATTTAAAATTAGGCAAGTATGGGTTCTTAAGGGAACAAGAGGTTTTGAGACTAACCTTCAAGGACCCAATCCAATTTGGGTACCAAAGACAAAGTCAAAGTCTATTGTACATGTGTTAGAGCAATAAGGAGCAATGTAATACAAAAGGATGCTCTAGACACCTAAAGAAATGTGATGGGTGACCTCTAAGCTTTAAATTTTGATATGTATATTGGTTATTCACGTTGTAATTATTAATGCATTATTGAATTTTTTTTTAAAATTTATTTTTTATGTAAAATCGATTTAATGAAAATTCATGTTTTACATCTTAAGCAACTATGAAATGTGCATGCATTTGATGATTTATTGTTTAACGATTATATGTTAAATTGATTAGTGAAATGTTGTTATGAAACATAACTTAAGAATGATTTATGCATAAAAGGTTGATTTTGATAAACTTCATGTTTTGAGTCATTAAGAAGCTCTATTGCATGAGTAAATTATATGCAAATCCTTAGGAGGAGTATTTAGAGCTTATTCATAAGATATGATGCCATAAACATGCATTAACAAGTTTTTAAGTCTCCTTAATGCTTTATATTCAACTGTGCTTGCATGAGACTTAGGATGTTTGATTAGGCTTTTTTATTAAAATAATATAAAAAAATTTTATTTACGTAAATAAGTCGTTTTTAGATTATTTATCGAAATAGGCTAATTTTGAAAATTAGTTGAGAAATCACCAAAGCAGATGGCGATTTCTCAACTTGTTATAAGAAATCGACTAATAAAATGGTGATTTCTCATCAATTGCACATCTAGCCAAAAAATTTGATAATTAATTGGGAAATCCCCAGCTCACTTATTTTTTTTGTTTTTTGTTAAATTATAAGGGTCACATACCTTTAACCCTTATAATTTAGGCTTTTGCAGCCTTTACGGTCACGGGTATTGTTACCTGTGACCTTTACTTGATGGAAGGACAGAGGGAGCTCTCTATAAAACACATTCCCTCTTTTGATAGAGAGCTTATAAAAGGAAAAAAATTTCTACATAAAGAATATAATCAAGTTAAGGTGTTATTAAAAGTTAAGTAATTGAGTTAAAGCTTTTTTACAAGTATGATTTAATTTTATTCCTAAAAGTAATTTTTGATGTGATTATATAAATTTTTTTGTAATTATTTTTATTTTTATTTGTAAAAGTTTATTCATGTTGACAATTAATTATATGTAATATTTATTTTAATTTTTATGTATGATTTTTTAGATAATTTATCTTAAAATCATACAATTTAGTTTGATTGTATTAGTATTTTTGGTTGAAACATTAGGGTGTTGTTAATTTTTATTATTAAATATAAATTATTTAGTAATGGTTAAAGTGATTTTTATTGTAATGAAGTTAATTTTTTGTTTACTTTATAATTGCAAGGAAAAAGTTGAATTTAACTTTGAAGCGTTTAAATATTTCAAATCATGCGAATTTTTTTGGCAGAAATTTAGTTTAATTTTTGTTTTAAGGTTAGAAAATGATGAATTTAAATGAAATTTTTTGTTGTAGGAAAAATTTTAATCAATTCAATGGCATCATCATCATCATCATCATCATTATTGAGATTAAAAGAGTATCATATATTATCAAGGGTATTATCTGAGGTACTAAATTATAAATTTCATCAATGATATATTTAAAACAGTATAAATTATAAATTTTACAAGTAATGAATTAATGACTTTTTAAGCAAGATACTCGATTGAAAACACAATCATAGAAAGCATCTTTTAAACCACCAAATCTATTAATTGAAGACTATTTAAGAAGAGTTGGATTTTACCATGCAGCCTTAGTTAACCGCTGTCAATATGAGGTAGGACTAATACATTCGTTGGTTGAATGATGGAGGCCTGAGATGCGCACATTTCATTTTTCATACGGTGAATACACAATTACACTAGAGGATGTTGCACTTCAACTAGGCCTACCAATTGATGGGAAGGAGGTAACAGGGGGAAGTCTATTACACTGAGAGGCTTTATTCAAAGAATTGTTAGGTGTGATCTCTCCCAAAAACTTCATTCAGAGCTTAACTATCAAAATGACTTGGTTGGTAGAAATGTTTCATTATATCCCTAAACATGCAACTGAATAACAATTGAAATCCGCTACTCAAGCATATATTTTACGCATCATTGGTGGAATGTTAATGCCTGATAAATCTGAAAATCGGGTACATTTGATATATCTTCCACTTTTGGCGAATTTGAATGAAGAAAGTATAGTTAGGGTTCCGCATGTTTAGGTTTCTTTTATAGAGAACTTTTCCATGTAACAATTGGGGCGACACATGACATAGGTGGTTGTTTAATGCTGCTGCAGTCATGGGTATGGTACTAGCTTTCATTTCTTGTGCCGATAGTTAGAGAAAATTATGTATATCCCCTTGCGTTAAGGTAATAAATATAAGTATTATATTTATTCTTGGAGAACTTATATTTGCATGCGAGTTATTCATATTTTATATGTATTTGAACAGATGGTGCAGTCTGAAGTAGTTTGGTCATACAACTACAGACGTTGAAAGCATTAGAGTATGACTAGATTACATGGGACATAATACGGTAAATTTTATAATAGTTTACCTTAAGTACATGCATTTTTAAGTAACTTATTACATATGATCAGTATTAATTTTGGCCTTTTTTTTCATAGTTTTTATGGAGGCCATATATTATAGATGAAATTGTAGAATGCCTCTCGTCAGAAGCCTTCCAAAATAACCACATCTGGAGAGCAAACGCAGCATTACTATGTTTTTAGATTATGGAATGGCACTAGCCAGATAGGGTTTTACGCCAATTTAGGATGCAATAAGTAATCCCCCTACCACCTATGAACCTTGACGAAGTTCACAGAGTTGATATGCGCAGTAATCATGCAGAAAACTAGGCTGAAAGGTATTCAAACTAGATCCGATTTTGGAAAAAAAGTTCTAGACATACCAATCAAGGTCTTGAAATTATGTGTAACAATTTCTTACCATCAGATGAATACATTAGATGGTTTTATACTAAGGCCGACCATTTATTTTCCCATCGTCAGGACTTCAGGATATAAGGAATAGCTCACATTATTAACAAACTTCAAATCCAGACCCTCCTATGGAGCTTCACAGGCATACTAAATGGCATGGAGTTAGTCGAATGACATATCAACCTATTTTAGTAAAGGTCGATGATACCAATGCACCTAGGATGTTCTTCAGTCATCCTGAACCAGAGCATGATCTTGGGATATCATCCAATTGCAGGCATTCATTCAGTCATGGTAGGGATGATGATGATAGGTGCTATCAGCCAGAGCCGCTCACCAGTAGGTTAGATGCCAACCTTTTGACTTCTATGTCAACTGCAGCATATATAAGAAGCGTATATCAGTTTGAAACCCCTTTGGAGAGCAATTTCCTCCCTAATTTTGGCCCACCACGTTCTACTTCCATGGGTTGTGGGTTAGGGTTTTTGATATGGTGGACATTACTAGGGTTATGAGCCAAAATAAGGATTCTATGCTACCTAAGGAAGAAACCACTGAAGAAAAAGCACCGGTGGTGGAAGTAAGAGCCCAAAGATGTCAAACCAGGTGCATACGTGGCAATGAAAATGAAAATGTTGAACGAAAAGTATTGCCACCACGTAATAGGACAGCCTCGCATTGTTGTTCTTGACCGCGCGATAGGGCCCTTCATCAATAGATATAAACTTTATTACTCACTTGTATTATATAGTTTATAGTCTTATAGTTTTACAGTTATGTAGTTTTAGGGTGTTATACAATGCTGTAAATGTTATACATTTATATTGTAAAATATTTTTTATGTTTCTTATATTGAAAGATAATTAATAAAAAATATTTTATTATGTTTATTACGTTAATATAATTTATATTAGAATAATTATGTAGGTTACATGTTCAATGCATTATATCATTATTATTACATTACAATAATTAATAACTATATCTTAAAGATATTTTATAATAGTAATTATAATATAATAAATTCTAATAATATACAGTTATATGATCATTATATTTTAAATATTGATTTCCTATAGTAATTATGTTATTTTTTATAATATGTTGTTTCTATTATTTATGTTGCAAGATAAATAAAAAAAACTTTAATTGTATTTCATTAAAAAATAACATTTACATCATGAAGTTGAAAGTGATAAATTTTACACATATAAACAGTTAATTATATGTAATACAATCATAAACAAAAACTGATAATCAATGATGCGAACATTCCCCCAATGTGCCAACTTAATAAGGGTAATTTTTCTGACTGCCCTTTATTCCTACATAGTCCATAATGCTTTGGTTGGCCTCTTTCCCTAAGATCCATTTCATTATGAATTCAACTTGATTTTGATTGACCTTTGGGATTTCTCCGTATTTT
>JBBYHO010000018.1:657004-679004 GCA_038382025.1 Adansonia gregorii
TACCTGTGCACTTGAAACTACCAACAGTCAGACCACCTCTCGTTAAGATTTACTTTGTATGTCAAAGCCACAACTCCCTCTTGGGGGTTTTCTAACTCTTCAACTAAGAAAGATTGATTTGTTTATATAAACCCCCAAACAAGGTGTGAGTTAGCTTTTCTTTGATTTTTTTACATGGCATTTATAACTGTTTCATAATAATTGTGCCCAGCTGCCATCATTGCAATCTACTTGTTCCCCATCACCCTAAATAATTCTGCTAATCTAAAATATGTGACTTTCACCAAAGCGGTTATAGGAAGATGACGAGTCCCCTTCAACATTAAATTTATACATTCGGTCAAGTTTGTTATCATATGTCCATATTGTCTTCCTTTATCATATGATTGTGCTCACTTCTCTCATGGGATTTTATTGATCCAATCGGCCACTTCTGCATTCTCCGCATGAAGATTTTCATACTGCCATTGAAAATGGGGTCATCGCAACTCGTATGTTGAAAAAATAATATGATAATTTTGGACTTATTAACAACTGATAGATAAACATTAAAATTGATAAGATTGTAAAAGAGTAAATAACCATAAATACGATTACATACCCATATTAGCAACTTGTTGATGCAACTCCTTATTGTTAAACCTCCTCATAAAGTTGGCTACAATATGTCGAATGCAGTACACAGAATATGCATGCGGAGGTTTTCATGCACTACCCGAGTCTCTAATCATAGATTTTATGGATTCGTGTCAATCAGATATTAAGTATAACCTAGGTTGTCTGACAACATATCTATATAAGTTGCTGAAAAAAATAAACATGCCTCCTTTGTCTCACCCTTTACAATGGCAAAGGCAATTAGTACTATGTTTCGACTACCATCTTTTGCAATAGCTAACAGTAATGTTCCTTTGTATTTTTCATATAAGAATGTACCGTTTACTTGGACAACTGTTTACAAAAGGGAAAACCTTCAAAACCAGACTTGAATGTCCAAAAAAATCGATGGAAAATACCCATACCTTGCACCATTTGATAATTCTAGTATATAGGTACAGTTTATAATTCCACTATTATGCCAGGAACAAAATGGTGCATTGCACCTAACCATTTTTGGAGATCATTGTATGATTTATCCCAATCTCCACAGAGTCGAATAATTGTCTTCTGCTTCATTATCCATGCTTTCCTATGGGAGTTCATGTATCCATACCTATTCCGTATCTTGGCAACCAAAATTGAGACAAAAATGGCCGGATTTGCTTATACTAAGGACAAAATGCATGAACATATCATTTTGGAATCTAGTTTCGTGTGATCTTATGAAATACGCCCAGACGCACAAGTATGAGGCCCATTATACTTTCTAATCTCCCATACTTGTGTCTTCTTCAATAATCTTACCCTTATACTCCAGTTACAACCGGTGCCATACATTGTACACTGGCCGTGATATTTGATTGGCAACGATTCTACGACTCTGTAATCTACAAAGTTCTTGATATTATAATGCTTTATAGCAAAAGCCACAGCCTCTTTTTTTGCAAACTGCATCCCAACATAGAGCTCACTACTAGATGGATTCTTACTTCTCGAAAACTCTAATATTTGAGCATATTCTGGAAATTCTGCTGTATGCATTGCATCCAGATCGAGAATATGCATACAGAGATGTGGCTCATACTAATGAAGAAGATCGTTAGCTCCACTAGTCAATGACAGATGAGACGTGTTGATATCACCACCGATATCTGGGCATGGATCATGGTTATTATCATTATAATTAGCTTCAACATACTCTTTCGGTTCACTAAAGTCACCAACATAATCACCATGGGCTCTATATGACACTTTAGGATCAGCAGTAGATGAACTTTGCCCTCCATATTCTATTTTAACACCTCTAATTAAAGAGTCTGTCATTATAAAGTTGTTTGGCTCATCATCTTCACCGCTTGGAACTGTTGGTGACACAGATGAATAATGAAAAGATTCATACAAATTATTCGTCACCACTTATGCATTTGGAGGAGGTTGACATTCAGGATTCTCAAACGGCCATGACATATGTGCATCTACAGTAGGCATGTATGAAGCTTCAACATCATGATGTACATCCTCAAGGTCGGCATATAACTCAATTACACTGACATTAGAAAATTACTGATGAACATCAAACATACATCTTACATCATCATCATCTTTAAGTGGGAACATCCTATATCGAACATATCCTTCTCCCATGGAAATAGAAAGCCTATACTTGATATTTGATACTCTGGTTTTGCGTATAGCTCTAATTTTTGCATTAATTTTTACCTTCAATTCCTCTATTGTAATATTTTCATCAATTCTAATAGTTTTAGGCAGTCACTTTTAAAGGTAACACCTTCTTCATTATGGACAATTTTCCAATATAGTTGGGAAATCGCCATATCACCATGTGATATGGCGATTTCCCAGTTAATTATCAAACTGTTTTGGCTAGATTTGCTATTGATGAGAAATCGCCATTTTATTTGTTGATTTCTTATAACAAGTTGAGAAATCACCGTCTGATTTGGTGGTTTTTCAACTAAATTTTACAATTGAGAAATCATCATTTGAAATGGCAATTTCTCAACTAATTTTCAAAATTGGCCTGTTTGGTAAATAATCTGAAAAAGGATTATTTACGTAAATAAAAATATATATATATTATTTTCATAAAAAGCTTGTTTGATTATGTTGTAAATTCATATTTTATGGCTTAAACAAGTTTGGTATACATTGAAAATACTTATAAACTTGTGCATATATAGTTTGAATGAAAATCTTTTATTCCAAGACCTTTTGTTGCATATTGCCTTACTTATGTGACCAAATAAGTTAATTCGTTCAAACTTGATTTTAAAAGTTATTTTAATCCAAACTTTGATTATTCATATTAGTTTTAAATATAAAATCATGGGTTTTGGAATGCCAAGTTGCATATTTTTGTAAGCATTTTTCAGAAAACTTAAGGCATGTATCGATTTCGAACCTTGTATTGATACAATAAATAAAAACCTAGAAGAACCCAACTTGTTTGTATCGATACATCACTATGTGCATCGATACAAAAACCCTCTCTATCGATATATGTAGTGATATTTTGGCCAATTTCATGCTATTTTGGCTCTTAAATGCAAAATTGGTCTCCTCTATGAATTTTCACTTGAAATGCTTCATTTTTATGATTTCTAAACCTTGATAAACAACGTTTCATAACTCATCACATGCTTAAACATCATATTTGATTCATTGATGAGTGTTTCACAAATCAAATGCCTGAATTATATGATTCAGTGCTCATATTGTCTCATAATGCTCAAAAAATACAAATTTTTCTATACATCATTATTTTTTTTGCCTTTAATGAATTTTTTTTTTTTTGCAATACAATAATTAGTACCATCTATGCCTAATGTTTTTCGTTCATTAGCATTTGGTATCGTTTATTTCAACATAACATTAAGCTCATTGAACATCTTTCATTTCTAACAAAACATAAGCTTATTAAATATTCTTTTATAATTAAAATCTTAGTACCTCCGATGCTTATCTTTTACCAAAATTTATTTTAAGTTTTGCAAGGTTCGTGGAGATAAATCCATCCTTGAAAAATAAACACTTGCATACCAAAATAAAGTAAATAAAGCATGCAACATCTTCAAATCAAGCTAAAGGAATGCTCAAACACAAGAAATTATGGTCCTCAAAGTTATAACGAGCATATCACCAAAGTTTGGTAAGGTTGAGATAATTATTAAACAAATGCTATTAAATTTTTATCTTTTAGCATTAAATTTGGTGACATACATCAGTCAATTATATATAATTGGTATTCTAGTATGTAATGTATCCCCAAAATGTTTGCTTTGAATGAATCCTTGAACATGTCTAAGTGCTTAATTCTCATCTTTAAGCATGTTCATTAATTGAATGTTTACTCAAATGATTTTATTGACATATCATAGATAAACAAATGACTTTCTAACCTAAGAAAATTTGTTACATTTTTCCTGAAAATTTTTTTTAACCTCTATATGGTATCTATTGCCATATGCATGTGTAATTCAAAAATTGGCATCTATTGTGCATCTAGACAATGATTGGATTAATAATTCTTAAAATCCTTCAACAATTGGTATGTTTTTTTCTCTCAAATGTGCTTAAATGTCTACAAAAGAATACAAAAATTGGATGAATTACACAGTAGGGCTTAAATGCATATATTTTCTTAATAATTAGTATGCATGCTCTTAACTGATTCATAGTTAATATACCTTCTAGAAATCTTGTTAGAATCAGTCCTTTAGCTTTAACTTAATCTACCTTCAACTTTTTTATATTCTAAAATAAGTGAAGAGTTTTAGGAGTTAATTTGCTTGCTTGTACTTCATTTATGTGTGTGTGTGTGTGTGTGTGTGCTAGCAAATAGAAAGATTTCGCATGTGTTTGCATTATTTATATTATTAAAATCCTTGATATTTTGTGTTGGTACTCTTAAAGCCAAATATGACCAAAAATGCCATTGCCAAGTGTTTCAAAACCTTTTAATAAAATCTCCAAAAATCCATTTCATAATGCTTTTACTAAAGGAGAGTTTTATTGAAAATTTTTAAATGATTAAGAGAGAGTTTTACAAGCAAATTCACTTTAAGTTTTGTCAGATTAAAAAGGGAGAGATTATTAGCTATATTAGCTTCAAAATTTTGATAAAACTAAAATATAAAAAACCTAGAAAGAAAAATAAGGAGTGTAAAAGTTATACCTTATCCTTGAAAGGTAGACAATTCAAGTTAGTGAATTATGAAAATCTGAGGCAAGTGAGGCTAAAGTAGAGGACGTAGGCAATTGAGGCTAAACCTCTCTAAATTATTAAGTTTGCTTCTTCTTTCCCTTTTCTTTAATTATTTATTTTTAGTCATTAACTTGCATTCCAAAATTTATTATTTAGATTTCTCAATTTTATTTATTAAAGATTTAATTACCAAAGTTTTATGAAATCAATTCACCTCCTCTTGATTTCGTTCACCTTTAAAAGGTCTAACAACTAGATTGGTGGCGACTCTGAATTATTTAGTCATTTCATGATGATTGTTTAGGGCTAAGTTGGACATGCAATTCATTTGACAATTTAGTTTTATCCCAATGCGATAAAATAAAATTTAGTTATTTAAGTCTGGCATTTTAAATTCGAGTTTCACACATTACGAACATATGATTTAAATCTATAAGTGGATTTAGAAAGCTGCCATATATGTCGTTTAGTTATTTTTTATTTTTTAAATATATAATAAAAAAATGTGACTGTCTTTGAACCCCGCTTGTGGAGTTAAAAAAATTACAATGTTGATGTTCCAGATAATTATCCTTAATTATATAAATATTTTTTAATATTCAAAATACAATAATAATAATTATTAAAATATTATTTCTATTCATTTTTTACTATTAAAAATATTAATATTTTATATTAAACATTTATTTTAAATGTTTATAAAGTATAATTAATATAAATTTATATAATATTTTAATAATAAAGTTATATTAATATAATATTTTATTATATTATATAAATAATATTATATTATAAAAATATAAATATGTATGTTTAATAATATTCAAAATATAATTATTGAAATTATTTTATTAAAATAATTTTATATTAATATTAAAATATTTTTAAAATTAAAATTTAAGTATTAAATATTTTTATTAACTATATTTGACTCGAATTAAGTTAAGTTTCACTTTAAAAATCATTTTATTTATAGGGAGCTCTTTTTGGAAAATTTCTTCTCCTTTTGAGAAGGGAAGATAATTTCTAGAAAAATGCTTTATTTTTTCTTGATAAGTAAGTCATTTTCTTTTGACCAATCTATTTTCCATGAAATAAATATGAGAAAACAAAAAATAATTTTTTACAAATTATTTTCTCAAGACAAACAGACTTTTATTAAATATATATTTTTGGATGGGATAGTGTGTGTCTATATATATTCAAACATTTTATACTACAAGCTTATATAAATATCTAATATCATATTAACAATTACAAATCATTTACAATTTCCATTTTAAGAAAATGACCCATTCAAGGTGCATAATTTCTCCATTTATCCTGCGTATAATCTTATGTATACGTATTCTAAGCAAACATATCAATTCCAACCTAAATTTGAGAAATTCATTTGAATTAGAATTTAACTCAATTCGATTTAACCGTAAACATCAACAATTTAGACTTGCTCAACCTAAACTCTGAAAATAACCTATATCCAAAATAACTCAAAGCCAAAATTATTTGAAATTCGAACTAATCTAGATCCGAATAAACCAACTCAACCCAAAACGGTTTGAACTTGAATAATCCAAAAAATTAATTTGAAATGACTTTAACTTAAACTAAGTATAATTTATTTTAAAAGCAATTAATTTAATAAAAATAATTAATATGACATACATTATTAATTTATTTTAATTTTATAATTTTAAATTTATATATTCTTTTAATAATATCTTTCTTAATTGTGATTAAAAACAAATTAAATCATTTTATTATTATAATTGAATTTTAATTTTTATGTTTAAATTTTTTATTTTATTACTTTGATAAAATAATTAAAAAGATCGATAATAATCATTTAAAAACAAAAAGTAATTAACAATAATTGAAAATGTAATTATAACACTAACTTTTGAACATTTTATTATAAATAAACTCATTATTTTAAAAAGGATAAAAAGGAAAATTCGATCAGAAATCAAATAAAAAGTATATCGTGAACATAGTCTTTCACATTTTTATTTTTAAATATTATTTTATAATTTTTATCTTTGAATAAAATTTTAATAAAATCTGACTCAATCCAATAATTTATTTTAAATTTAATTTAGTTTGATACTAAAAATTAACGATTTAAACTTAAAATGACACGAATTAAAAACTCAAACCCAAAACAATTTAAATACAAAATAATTCAAATATAAAACAACTCAAACTTAAAATTAAATAAATTTTTTAAAATATAAATTGGCTCTAGAATCTAACCCAAACTCCCTTACTTGTCATGGTCACCTCAATTATCAAAAGAAAAGACAAAAGAAAATTTTGGTCACGGGCAAGAAATATGTTGGCGGTATTACTATTAATTTGATTAACCGAGCTATTATGTATTGAGCCATTTGCCTTTTTTTTTCCTTCTATTGACTATACCTAAACTAACTTGTTCTCTTTTTGACTTGTTTATAACGTAAAAACAAAAACTAAGGGAAATGTGAAGATTGAGGATCAAAAAATCCATTGAAGGAATGTTTCAAAGAGGATCCCTCTAAATTTGCACAGATGCCGGCGTCTGCGTGAACTCAAGTAAAGGTGCGCATGTTTCATTTCAAACATAGATAAGGTAAGGTTGACGGCACCTACCAAAAATTAACTGCATTAATATTTAGCTAATGGATCTAGAGCGAATTAAAGAAAAGATAAAGGAAAATAGAGATAAATAAAAAATATATAAAATAAAAAATAATAAAACCTAGGAAGATATTATATACTACTATCTACTAACGTATTCATACCATGATGGCCACTTAATTTTTTTTCCTGGGATTGTTAATGTATTTTCCTTTTGAATCTCAAAGTTTATATAACATTTTACAATGTGGCAAAGATTGATGAAGGCTGGTGCCTTGAAGCATCACAGACCCATTAACCATGAATCATGGCTTGTGGGGAGGAAGCTAGGCTCCCCAAAAATCATCCTAAAAGTCAAGGGTGAGTGGAATGCCGAATCAAATTAATGCTACTCTAATATTCGTTGTTTAATTGGGCGTCATTTCCCTTGGGTAATGAAATGCTTTACTTGCTTAGTGCTTCACTTCCAAACACATGCAAGTCCTCATAGGCGCAGCCAATCACTGTCTCCTGCTGCAAGCAGCTCTTCGCCGCTTTGGCCTCTAATGCTTGTGATGAGTTATGGTGTCACTGCCTGAAGCCTGGCAAGTCAGAGAAACCAAGATATGCAGATTACATAACAATGAAATACCAGCATAATCTTGTGAAGATTGCACTAATATTTATCCAATAAAGAGCACAAAAATATATACATGAAAAGATGACAACATTAAGAAAACAAAAATTGGAGGATGGGGGTCAGGAGAGAGGGCCAGAGGGCAGGATTGGATGTAAAAGGAGGAACTATGACTGGCTTTAGCGGTTCATTCGCACTGTCAGCAAATTAGAATGCACCCTTTGTAAACGACGTCAGCATATAATTGACAAAAGATCAACTGCTTGAGCCAGATGAACCTCGTTGTGAACTTCTCAAGTCAGAGAAAATTTCTTCATCAAGGAATCATTGATGAAATGATTGTCTCAAAAGTTGAAAGTTAAACAAGAGAAAACAGATGGACGAATATATGGTCGGATATACACATTTCTAAACCAGTCATGGCACAGAGGATTTAGGGACTTGTGCTGATTCATTGGCGCTCTTTTCAACCAGATCATAATTGATGCAAGCCAGCTCAGACAAATTCTAAGAAAATATAAACTCCAGTCGAATTTCTAAAATCTGACTGCAGCATTAGTAATAAGAGTGCAAACTATTGAAATACAACATTACTAATGTAGAGTTTTTAGTTCCTTTTCCATGAAGACAAATATTTTCCCTCAATCCTTGGGGAAAAACTAGACTTCCAGTTGCATCAATATGACAATGATTGAAGGTTAAAAAAAAAATACTAAACCTAATCTATAGAATCATCTAAAAGGCATAAAAGTATTTCATTCCCAGCCGCAAGTTATAAGAGAACTAGAAAATAAATAATATTAATCATTCTCAGCTTAAATGAGAAATTACTAAACAAGTAATTCAAAGCAAGGGTTAAGGCACTGAAATCCGTCAAACTGCCACATGGATCCCCCTGTTTCATAAGCATGAGAATTCTCAGAATGACAAATTAAATATGGATATCTGTGCAATTCTTAAGATGGGCATGGAAATCATAACTCTTAAAGAATTATTGAGTTTTCTCTATGAAAACATAGATAGTTTTATTTAATCATGTCGGCTTTTTATAGTGTAGATAGAGCATTTTTTTCACTTTAAAAATGATATTATCTATTAGTATACGTCTTGAAGCCAATTGGATTGGATAATTCATATAATAGTTAATAATACAAATCAATCACTTTAGTTAGTGATTTAAGGTTTTCCTTCATATTACTAGCATCATTGACACTCATGCATATATAAAATGGCCTTGCAAAGTTAGTAATGAGCTACAATAATGAGATCCTTATGCATCAAAGCCGTATTTCTAAAATGTTCCTAATCATTATATTGTCAAGACACGACATTGACAATGCATAAAGTCTAGCATATGCTAGGCTTTCATTCATATGATGCATTCAACTCGTTGATCTGATAGAAATCGAAGCATAGAAATACTTGGGAATAGCAGATGGTGCTTGTTTGTAGAAACAAGTTCACTAAACATAGCCTATATGATAATTCCACCTTGTCTAAGTCACTCCAGTGTTTATAGAACATGTTCTCATGTGCCAATTATGTACTTTAGTCCTTGAACTTGCGATACTAGGTCATCTTATATGAGGAGTGTCATGTTTTGATCCATCACGAATAGGTCCACTATAGATAGATGCCAATGGTAAGGTGGTTTTAGGTATGGCATGAACCATATGAAGGTGGATGAATGATTCAAAGAGAATTCACAACTCCAATTCACATTGGAGACATATATCATTTATTTTTGGCATTGGTTAACTTGATAAAATCATTGGCCAATACATTATGAATTTAGAAGAACTTGTTTCTCTAAATTCATGAGGTTAACTGAAAGCTAAAAGAACTAATATGGATTGATACATGAGTAGGCACTATATCATACTCATTATCTTTTTGGAATATCTGGTGAAAAGACTAAAGTACACTAAAAGGTTGGTTACTGAAAGGTTTCTTAAAAGCTCATATTGATTCTTCCTGCATATCAGGTGGCCATGACGCCTTACTAGAGGTCAATCTTGGTCTCTAAATATATTTATATATAATTGAGTAATTATATTTACTGATATTATGATGGAAACCCAATGGATTACACACAATAAAATGACCTATTAGATTAAAACCGAAATTTAATTAAGTTTCACTTAATTAAAGAAAATGTAGAATGGGAAGACTCAATTGAATAATTTCAATTAAGAATAATATAAGATATAAATTAATTTATGAAATCTAATTAGAAATGTCTTAATAAAGCAATAAAGATAAAAATATCTTATCAAGATAATGTTTGTGTATATGCTTTTAGGGATATTATTAAATAAAGCCAAATAATTGTATCTAAAAAATTAAATAATTATTTAATATTATTTACATGAAGTAAAAATTGTTTTACTTGAGTAAAATTTTAATTATGAATTAAATTATCTAATAAGTAAATTAAAGGGGCTCGGAAAAAACCCTAGTAATTAAGTCAAGAGAGTTTAGTTATAAACTGCTCCAAATTAGGCTTGCTAATTAACTAAGCACATGAAATAGCTATCTTTGGTGTGCTATTGGACTAAATTTTAATAAGATAATATTAAGACCCAATTACAGACAAGCCAATAAAAATAGTTTTAATCGGCTTGACACCACCAAAGTAGTGCCAACCTCGAAGATCGGTGAGACGAGCCTATTAGTTAAGCCTAAACTAGCCTAAGATGTATTTAAATACATTATTGAGATTTTTTGGCTAATGAGGAACACAAGGAAACCCTATACCATCCTCCTATCTTACCTAAAAAGGTGATCTCAAAGTGAGTTAGATCACTATGAAGACAAAAAATCAGTTTTCTATCTTAATGGAATTAATTGAAATCAAGAATTGTGATTTTTGGATTTGTTTATTGGTATATGCAAAAACAACTACTTCTTGAAAGAGTTGCTTCTCCTTCTCCTTGGCACAATAGGTAAAGGGATCATTCCCAGATTGCATTGGATCTGTACGTATTGGCAAGATACCTTTTGGTTAAAGCTTAAGAAGCTTTCTAGCTAGCACTTGTGCACCATCGATCCTCATGAAGACTCTAATAGATATCTGTGTGAATCAACATTAAAGGCAAAACACTTAAACTACTTTTGGCCTCAAGAACAGATCGTACTAATTAACCCATTGTGTGTTCATACAGGGATCGGCATGCTTAGATTTACAACTCCCAAGCAGGTTTAATTTTCAAAATATCTATGTTTTAAATTGCAGCCCAATCAGATATACATCTCTTCCTAAGATCCTGAGGAAATCTGGATGTTTCTTTGTTTAATTCTGGTACATATGTTTAATTCTGATTAAATTTTTATGTCTATATTGATATGTATGAACCCGAAATTTCCTTTTATTATCAACCATTTGAAATAAACCCTTTTTTTACAAAGCAGATAGAACATAGAATTTGCACCCCTAATTTGCTGTGTAGCACAAGCATCATTAATCGTGGTGTCATCCACTATAAACAGACAACAAATTTTAAAAAATGTCAACATTTGCACATAAGTCTTCATCCTGTACATTGCTCCGTGAACCACTGCTGCAAGTCACTCATATCATGAAGGTTACAACTTCCTTGAACTTGTTCATCTTCTCGTTTCCGTATATATACCCGCTCATAAAGTAACTAGTGTTATCTGCTTCAGTTGATGGTATGAACATTGCTTGCATTCCAGTAAGGAACGTCGCTAAGTGCAGCAAATATGTTTCCCTTAACTCCAACTCAATTTTTTTTTTGGAGATGATGAAATTAAA
Source organism: Adansonia gregorii (assembly GCA_038382025.1). NCBI lineage: Eukaryota > Viridiplantae > Streptophyta > Magnoliopsida > Malvales > Malvaceae > Adansonia > Adansonia gregorii. The sequence continues at coordinate 668,837 of JBBYHO010000018.1, forward strand.
AAGAAAACCTTTTGTCTTAAAAGGGTGGCCTAGCTCAAATACTGGAAGAAATAATGTTGCTACACCTGTCAGAGATATTCAATTAGCTTTTAACGTTTTAATCATCAACTAGGCAGGCTAGATGGATTCCATTCAGTTTATGGTCATGCTCTTTGAAAGAAGCTAATGTATTGAAGTTTTCTTTAATAGTCCACTGCTTTCTTTATAATCGTGCAATGATAATTCTTTTAACATGCAATCTACTTCTCTGAATGAATGCTTTACTCAGACTTTTGTTCAAATGGAATGTCAATAGGACAATGACCAAATTCTCTTTACTCTTTCCAATAAAAAGGCATGCTAACAATCCTCGTGATAGATCAGAGATATCATGAACGGTACTGCATGTTCAACATCCATAAATCCCAAAAATCCTTCGTTTTTTAAAGCTTGCTCGTCGAAATCATATGCTTCATATGGCATATCCTCTGGTACCTTAGGCCGGGCTATATTTCCATTCGTTATGCTGTCAAAAATTAGCTACAATCAGCCGGACAAAAAGTAACAATGTCAAGTTGTAACCACTATTATCAATGATATACCATTAAGAATTAAAATATATGTATCCTATGTTCAAAGGACTGTATTTAAATTGAAAGATATCAAAGAATAAACTTAAGATTAAATTCTTGTGATGATATCTACTGATTAGATTGCATCCAAGAAAACATAGAAACTCAGTTTTGCAGGACACTATAATTATGAGGATGTAATGTCTAAAGGGGGATATTGAAATTATTTAAATAATCTTTGGTTGCAAAGTTCGCTGCTGGATTTCCTAGGGTTCTTACTTATCCAGGTATAAAGCAAATTTGTTGATTTGTAGTCTGGCGTCTCTTGATAGATCAACAACACTGTATGCTAATTTAGCATCTCCATACAAAGAGCATTATGACACATTAAATTAAATTAGATTTAAGCCTATCGCAACTTCAAATTTCTCAAATAAATAAAAACGAAAGTGAGGTAGTGAGAGCATGGTTTAAAATCCCCACTCACTATTTTCCATTTGAAAATTTGGTTTAGTATTTGAAATGTGTCCAAATATTTATTTAATCATGGCCACAAGCAAGAATATGTTGCCAAACCAATTCTTTCCATCCCAAGACGCCAGTGTTCCTAATTCTCCAAATATGTTTATTTGCTTCATATGTTAGTTTATTATCTTAGTGAACAATGCAAATCATGGGCTCAGGTTTCTTTAATCAATTTGTACTTGTAGAAGCTAATGAGCAGTGGATTAAGCTAGCACGATCCATCTCAATGTCGATACGTAGTGAACTAGACAAAAACTGTTATCCAAAATGATACATGTATAACTATTATCCACAGTCATTCAAACTTTGGATGACCAGGCTGTGGGGTTTCAGCATTGAATGGAGGAAGGGCAACAAGTAGCTCAAAAAGAATACACCTACAGACCATCTGTGAGCAGTTGCGCCTACCAAGAAAGCATAGTAAGAGCAAAAAGGAAAAAAAATCAAGAGCAAGAGCAAGAAAAGGAAACTTTAAACTATAAACTGCTATGTCAACTGATTCGTAAATAGTGGCCGACCATGTCCCATTTCAAGAAGTATCTCAGATGCTAAATAGTCAGGAGTGCTAACAACTGAATGCTTCTGAAGCTCTCTCTTTTTTAGTGAAAGTTTGTTATTTGGGTTCATCATCTTCCGGAAATCAAGCCGCTGCTGCTAAGTTACGGATAATAGGAAGAAGTGATACAAGCGTTGAGCCAATCATAAAAGTGGCTTGGGAAAATTTAAGGCCTCCATAGTGTTGAAGAGGGAATGTCCAGTTTAATAAATCAGGCTTTCTTCAAATCGATCTCGGTATTGAATTTAGCTAAAACCTTCATGGTATGCTAGCGCATTACCAACTCATGTGCAAGGACAAGGAGAACACTATCATTGATATTCCTACCGTTTATAAATGCACTGTGATTAGCATTGATTTGATGACTTCAGGTAAGCAAATTTTAAGCTTATTTAGAAAGTAGCTAGTGTTACGACAAAAGGTCGTCTTCAAGTCTATCGATTGTGTTGGATTATATACTTTGGAATCAAAGTAATTATACGAGAGTTGACCGCCTTGCATGCCTTACGCATTCAAAAGAAAGAACATCCGAAAGCCTTGGTGAAGTTATAGCCAATAATGCTCCGAGTCTCTTCAAAGTAATTATAGTTTATTCGTATATTTCCCTTTCAAATAGGATGCAAATTTTAGATAGTAATATTTGAATAATAAGTTGATAATAAACAGACTCAAATTTTAAATAAATTAATAAATTTATATTTGAATATTCAAAAAATTACGTATATATAATATATTGCAATCGTTAGTCCTACTTAAAAAAGTGCGTCTCCCAACGTATTCAGGAAAAATTTTTAAATAAAAAAAATAAAGGGGGGCGCAACCATAAATAATAGAATTCTGGGGGAGAGGTATGAGATATAATCAAAAATCCAGAAACTCAAAAGATGAAGCGAATGGTGCACGGCATCAGTTTAACCAACTAAACTGAAAATGGCGCTACAAATCCACACTCCGTCTTCTTTCCCTAACGGACTCCATCACCGCCACTCCATCTTCCCAAAACCCAAAATTTCAATCAAATCCCAGAAGCCCACCGTCGACGCCGAGCCCACTCCTGAGCCCACCTCTTCTCCCAAGAAGCCCGTCGCATCGGGCCAAGGGTTTGGCTCCTCTTCTTCGTCTTCACCTTCCGGCAAGTCAAGCGTAAGCAACAGCAAGAAGAAGCTGAAGGAAAAAAGAGAGAGGGCGTCCATAATAAGGCGGTCGCCGCTTGAGAAACCTGCGTTTGTGAGCAAAGAGGAAGAGGCTAAGGCTGAGGAACAGAGAAAAAATGAGAGTGCTTTTCTACTGGCGTGGTTAGGGCTTGGTGGGATCATTCTTGTGGAAGGCATTGTTCTTGCTGCTTCAGGTGTTTCTAGAAATAACTACTATTGTCCCATTTTGTTGCTTATTTAAAGTTGTTTTTTGGATACTGGATGGTGATTTCTTTCTAGTATAAACTAGGGTTAGTCATTTGAAGCTTATTTTAGGTAAAATGGAATTGAAGTTGAACATTTAAAGGAGAAAGAGTACCTTCTGTTTAAGAAAGTTTTGGACATCAAGAAAGTTAAGTTTATTAATTTTGTTTGATCGTTACGACAATTGCTAGGTTCTTCATATTTCTGAAGTATGTACGTAAAAATTTATCACTTTTTGTTTGCTGTACTGTCTTAGGGTTATTATCCGTAATCCCCTGCTCCATTAGAAAATTGGTGGCCTTCAGAACTACTTTACTAGGCTTTTATCCTTTGATAAATGTATACTGATTTCATTTATTACTAAATGAAAACAATGTTGCACTTTAATGATTTTGTACATGTCAACGTATGAAAATGATTTCTGTTAATGTTTTGACGCTATGAGTTTTGATCCCAAATAACTTATTAGCTGTTTTACATTTACAGGCTTCCTACCAGAAGAGTGGGATAAGTTCTTTGTTAAGTACTTGTACCCGTCTTTCACCCCAACAGTTGTCTTGTTTATTGTTGGAACTGTTGCATATGGGGTATTGAAGTATCTGGAAAATGAGAAACTTAAGGACCAAAAGTAAATAGTTCATTCGAATAATCTGGTATGCCCAAATTGTAAGCCGTGGACCGCTGTCATGAAAAGGAAGCGAGCATTTGTACATTTCTGCAGGCTGTACTTTCAGTTTTAGTGCTTTCCTCGTGAAAAGAATTGTATTAACCGAAAATACAACAAAGGAATTTTCGTGCAAGGGATATTATCCTTATTAGCAATTTGCTGATGCAACTTTGTGTCTTAATTGGCCATTGAAGTAGCTGCACAAAATTGTGCATCTTAATATATATGCAACTGTTTTAATTCTGTTATATGTCTGAAATCTTTGAAAGCATGGCATAGTTATTTGTTACCTTTTTTTTTCCAGAAAAAAACAACCACTCAATTTACAAGGAATTTCCTTACTTTGACATTACATTTGACAAATAAGATTAGTAACGACTTGCACTTTTTTGGATCAATAACACTCAATTTGACTCTTCAAGTCCTGAAAACATCCTTTTGGGTTTCACTTGATGGATTTAGTGAGATTGTAATTTCCTATACATGTATTTGCTGGCAATGATGTATGGAAGCTTGATGCTATGCTCTGCTTGTTGGACTTTCTATTTTATTTTTCTTTAAGGTTTACCGATGAGTTTTATTGCCTTGAAGTTATTCTGGATCAACTATGTCTTAGGAAAAAGAGTATTAAATCCTCATAAAGATTGCATGAACAAGTTGGCATGTGTCAATATCTTCAAAATCCAAGCACGTTAGTTTTCCATCTTCTAGAACTATGCACACTTTTTTGATGTTTGGAAACTGTGTGATTATTCATCTGAGGCAAAGCACTAAATTCATGGTGCTTGATATTTCTCTCATGCTTTATGGGATTTATGTAATGTTATTGTCATTAACATCAATCAATAGTTTGGCTTTGCATGATTTGCATTACTACGAGAAATGATCTCTGCTTCTTGCCCATTGTAGGACATTTTGCAGTCAATTAAAACTTTGACCAGTTGGATCCTTTTGCAGCCGCTTTCATCTTCTCTCTTTAATGGAGTATTTGGAAACATTTTATTTTACTATTTCTGTTATTCATTTAACTACGGCTTTAGTAAATATTTGCCATCTGTTGGTGCCGATAATTATGACTGATAAGTTTTAATTTGTTTCCGACTAGAGCATTTGTCTAACTGCATGCAGGTCTCATTGAATCTATCACATAAAAGCTTATTGCCTTATTGCTGGTAAAGGCCTCAATCTCCGTGATTGTAGCCTGGCAGGTAACATCAAGTTCTATACATTAAGAAACAATTGATAGAATTGCCAGACTTCAATTTGGTAATGAGCTAGTAAGTAAATTTATATTTTTTACCAGAATTCTGAAGGTAAAAAGAGAGGCTTACTAATTAAGAGAAAATTATAGCATTAAAATATGTAAATGGAGTGCAGAAGATTTGTTTATTCATTTTTGTTCCAATATCTTAGATTCTTCTGAGAAAGAAAAAAGACATGATTGTAATAGATTGGATAAAGGGAATGGATAGCTTATTCATTGAACCAAGGTGGTAAGTCACTTGGGTGGAACAGTTTTAATGCAGTGTAGTAAATCATCCTTTCTGACAGACTTCCATTCTTGAATACATAAAAATGCTTCCTTCATTCTGATTTACCACTTAACAGCCTCCAATCATTAAAGCTAATCATTGTTCTGCTTGAGTTAGTTTATGGAATATCTACCAGTTGTTTGAGGAGGTCTCTTCATGATTGAACTCCAGATGTTGGTGCAAAATCCAAATTTAGTCAGTATATTTTAAGTCCTTGTTTTGTCCTGGCTGCGTAAGAAGGATCTTTGTTTCCTCTGTTGCTTATGTTTACATTCACTTTTCTATATTGTAGCTCCTTAATAGGTTGGAGCATTAGTTTCCTACTCTGTTTGCACGCTCTCTTCTTTCCCCCCTTTTTGGCATATTGACTGCTATTTTTGTTTCCTTCTGTTTCTTGGTCCTGGCACAGAGCTTAAGCTTAATAACATGGAATAATTGCTTCTTTTTTTTTTTTCAATTACAATATGTAAATAGCACATAAAAATTGCGGAAAGAAGTATATATTAGTAAACAGGCATGACTGTTATTCTTATCCTAGCTTGGAATCTCTACCTCCTTTGTCCTGCACCTATGAAGATGCTTATGAACCTCGTAATATGTAGAGAGTTATGAAGCTCTAGGAAACAATAAAATCTGCAGGTTAGAGTGCTGCATAACGCATTCAATTGCTTCGGCCCTACCTTTTATTTTGGTGGACTTTGGTCATGGCTGATTACATAATTGTGCAGTTGTATATTAGAAGCAAAATTTATAGTCATTTTTTTTGTTCTGGTAAGATATTAATATTGGTAAATGGGCAGCCGTTGGTCTCGTATTGATGTCTTTTCTTTTTGAGCCGTCTCGCACACTCTTTATTTGCTTATAATCTTTTCAAGTACAATTACTCTTACTAATATGCTCTTTGGTTTTTGGTAGTTGGTAGTTGAGCCGAAAAAATACGGAAGGAAAATGTTTCTCCGCCATGCAAATATAATGAAAAATATTTTATGTAATGGCATCGTTTTCAAGTCTTGGAGGAGTCAGGAAATGCATCAACCAAAAGTAGGGCGAAAGTTTAGTCAGATGATTTGCAGATGAATCTACAACAAGCGACAAAGAAGCACAATAAAAGATCAATGTCTCCAACCTCCACCAAGTCTAGTAAGACAGTTTGGATGCGGATAATTAATTAAGCTCTTAAGCGGATAGGCGGAGGCTTTTAAGGTATTGCTTATCAGATAGAGAATGCAATAATTATTTATGATTTAGGATCATTATGGACCCTGTTAAATAACAGCTACATGGTCATGTGATATTAGTGTAGTTTACATATGATTGAGATCATTATTATGTTTCTAGTATTTGGCTTGGCACGATGAAATTGAATTGTACTGCTTAAACTAGTAAAAAGTGTTGTTCTTTTACCCCACCCCCCTCTCCCCAAAACCAATAAACGACCCAGAGATGGTTAGATCGATGGACTTGTCACTTGAACATTTACTTGGTGTGCTTTGATACGGTCATTTGTAATCTCAATTAACTAAAGTGTCTTTCAAGCTATATGAATTGTTAAAAAAGACGATGCTTTTTTGTGGTTTCTTGAAGTGCATCCCAACCAAGATCGGTGCTTTTTTGGACCACCAAATTAGTTAACACCAGTCGGTTTCAGTTGCTCCCAATCCGATTCAGTTTTAGGCTAATCGTTTTACTTCATCGAAGTCAGGTGAAAATCGGATGACATGAGCCTTGGAGGTCCCCCCTTTGCCAGCTATTGCGCCTATTCATTTGCACCATCCCTTTGTCAAATTTTTTTTCGTTCTCCTTTTTTTTTTTTATTTTTTTTTTTTTTGGGTATTTAGAAACAGTTCAGTTGGTGATTCTCTTGCCTCAAATTTTTGTTAACTGGTCTTTGCGTTTCAAATGGGTATTCACACATAATTGTTTTAAGCCTGTTTCAACCACTGCCCAACATGATGAAAGGTAATTAAGGTCGCAAACGTTACGACTGATTCGTTCTCAGTTGGATTTCTGTTATTTATATGCATTTATTAAGTTAAATAAATGATTCTAAATAAGATTTTTAAGTTTGTTTATGAACTAATTAAACTCAAATAAAGTATATTCAGTTTATTTATATTCATAAATAAATTCGTTTATGAATTTCTTAAAGTTTGTTTTTTATTTGATTATAATTACTAATAATAATATTATTGTGTATTTATTTTATTTATTTATAATTTAATTGATAATATTTCTATTTTAGTTTTTAATTGTAACTTAAATCTAATAATATTTGAGTGTTATTGTTTTTATTTAATGATAACTTATATTTTAGTTTTTTGTTTATTTGTTCATTAGTTTAAACTAGTTTACTACCCGTGTGATGCACAGATCAATTTTATTTATTTAAATTTATACATTCATATTTAAATTTAATATATATTTGATAAGAATGAGCCGAAAGATTTTTGTGTACTTTAAATTAGGATAGATATCATATATTTAATACATATATATATTTAATATATATCATATATATATTAAAATATTTAGATAAATTTAATATTTGAATATTAAAAATTCTAAAAATTAAATAATTGATTGAATAAAGATATTACTTATTATTTAATATATGACATAAATATAAATTGTACATATGGTATTCCAAGTACATATTCATTAAAACATTTGTGGCTTGTGCGATGAATGAATAAGGTTTATTTGTTTATATGTAGTCTCCGTACTAATATGAAATAACTTTATATAACTATTTGCCTATTGAAGATATGTATTCATAAAATACAAAAATTATATTAAATAAAATATTTTTGTTAATTAAAGAAAATTGATAAAAATTCATAACATATTTAAGAAAGAATTAAAATATTCAAAAAATAGAATAAATAGTATTATTGAGTATATCAATATAACATTAAAATAAAAAGTAAAAGTTCCTATAATTTTCACACCAATCTTCTTCAACTTTAGTGCTTTCATCTTTTAAAATTATTTTCGTAACCTTGCATGTTTATATAAATTTAAGGTAAGTTTGATTTTTAAAATAAAAATAATTTTAAATATTTAATAATGAAAGACATAACTTTATGCTTTATATATGTAATATATAAGTATGTATTATTTAGTATATAGATTTAATATATCCTTATAGCATACTAATTTTCAAGATAATATTGTAACGTACAATCAATTATATATTTTTTTTATGAATTACAAAAAAAATTAATTTTATGTTAAAATTTAAAATTACATTCATAAAATATATTTATGTATGGAAGATAATCAATCAATTAAATATATTTATAATCGATTTTATAAATTAATATTTTATTCATATACATATATATATGTATGATTTATAAATAATACATTATAAATATATAAAATATGTACATTATTTTATATAAAATTATTGTCGGTTACACAAATGTATATGATAAACCTAGGCATATTAATATAATAATAAAATTTTGTGAATAATCAATGATACTAATTGTGCAACCGACATTTACAGTTAGATATTCAATTCAATTCGTGCATAAATAAATAATAAAATTTTATCAGTTAATAATCAAAGATACCAATTGTGTAATCGACATTCCTTTGTTTCTAAAGATAAACCTAGGCATGTTGATATAACTGAGATTGGACGGTTCATTGCAATAAAACTTGAAAAAAAAATACAAATGCAATTGCAAATTGCACGTCCATTTTCACGTATGTAATTGGTTTTAATTTACATTTTCAGGTAATCTTTATTATATTATATGTATCTTTTCTCTAATAAAATTTTGTTATATATGTGATTTATAATTTTATTTTATATTAATTGTTTTCTACAGTTTAATTTATGAAACAGTTTCAAAAACATTCCAATAAAAAACACATTAAAAGATGAAACTTTCTAAAAATTTCTCAAGATAGTGCCCACACCCAATTTGATCCTTTATATTTCATACTTATGTTATTTCTAGAAAAAACTTGTCTTATATTCAGTTTGCATTCATGCTTGCTCATCAAGATTATATACCACCATGATAAGTTTTTGATCAAGTATATATTTATTCAATTATAAAACTTTCAATATTACATTTTGTTATTTACCAGTACTTTAATACTGAAAACATTATGGCTTCATTTTTTTTATCTTTTAATGCAACAACGTGACAGGTGTTTTCGACAATCATACCCGACTATAAATAATTATTATGAATATATTTTTCATAATAACAAAATATAATACAATAATAATATTATTATTATTATTATTCATCAATAAAATTTAATTTAAAATTAATTTTTTCTTTTAATTAAATTTTTAAAAAAAATTGTAAACCTCCCGACACAAGCTTGGCATTAAGTCTAGTTTTTATATAAAAATAAATTCTAACTCGAAAGATGCATTCATAATTTCCCTAACATAAATTAGGAAGTTAAGCTTACGCTATAAATTGCTGGAAGATTCTCACTTCATTTTCCTACGAGAAATCAAAAAAATACACATATGATTAAAGGCATAATATAAATAATTCAATTAAATAGCAACAATATAACACAGCTGCTAAAATTATTAGACAAATAAAATCCTAGCTGCTTCTTTATTTGTGATATTAATAATATATGTTGGAAGCTTACTTTATCAAAAAATGAATGTAAGTATTAATGAATACTTTAACCTATTCTATTCAAAATGAAGAATTAACTTTCATTTCTAAGTTAATGATCTGAAGATATATCATAAGGAATGTAAAATATTGATTCGAAAAGCAAAATTAAAAGATCTTCTAACAAAAACTAATAAATAGTTTAAGTTGCAACATCAATTAGTACTCAAACATTGCTAAGAAAATGGTAAATATAAGGGAAAAAAGTAAAAGAAAGAAGAAAAAGAGAGAATCAACCTTAGATAGTTGATGGACAAATAAAAAATTCATATGGAGTAC
>JBBYHO010000018.1:703769-714359 GCA_038382025.1 Adansonia gregorii
TTTATTTAAATTTAATTACAAAATATGTAAATATTAATATAAAAATAATTTTTTAATATTATGAACAATGATTTGTAGTTAAATGGGTCGGCTAGGACAAATTCGGCCCTGAGCTTAGAATTCAAAAATTTTTCGGACCATGGATAGATCCATAGAACCGAACTAAGATTTTTTTTTGGGGCTAGACGGGGCCAAATTCGTGCCTAGCTTAAAATTTAAAATTACGTAAAAGTGATTACATTTAACATAAAACAAAAAAAATGATGTAAACTATACTCAAACCCGAACCCGACCTAAACCCAAACCCGGATTGATCCGAACCAGAATTGACCCGAACCTGAATGAGTCCGAACCCGAATGGATCCGAACCCGAAAGAACCCGAATCCGAATGGATTCAAACCCGAATCAGCCTGAACTCAAAAAAATCTAAACCCGAAATAATCCGTCCCAAACCCGTCCGAACCCGCCTAATTGACACCACTATTTTTTTCGCTTATTATTTATTTTTTTCATAATCTTTCCTTTATTCCCGATGCGTAGTTAGCTTCTGTTTTCAACACTGAAATATAAACGAACAAACAAACCCATTAGCGTAGGGATTTATTTAAGGGCTCATACTCAAATATAAACCAATAGATTTCCTCTTCTTTGATTTGATTGGATTTGATTTTGTTTTCTCTTTTATATCCCTTTCTGTTTGCATCGATCAAGGGAAAAAAAATGGGGAATACGGCATGCATATTTTGTTCGTGCATCGAACAGGCGAGTATCGGCGTGGTGGAGAGGTGGGGCCGCTTCGAGAAGTTGGCGGAGCCTGGCCTCCACTTTTTTAACCCCTTTGCCGGTCAGTGGCTCGCCGGCGTCCTTTCCACCAGAATATCCTCCCTCGATGTCCGCATCGAAACCAAAACCAAAGTAATTACTTGTTCATTGGGCACCTGCTTCTTTTAACCCTACTTGAATTTGTCTATATGATAGTAGAATTAAATTCAGTTGGTCATAATTCTTTGTTGGTAGTTATTCAATCAATATTGGCTTTGATTTTGTTACTCTCTATCATTAAGATCGGTGATTATATGAATATGATAATGTTACAATTTGTAGGACAATGTGTTTGTGCAATTGCTTTGCTCCATTCAATACCGAGTGGTGAAGGCACATGCTGATGATGCATTTTATGAGCTGCAAAATCCCAAAGAACAGATCCAGGCTTATGTGTTTGATGGTAATTTTCTTTATGCATATCAGCCCATATATTATTATTATGCTATTTATTTCTCAATTTTCCTTCCTTGCTTTCCCCCCCTCTTCTAATGCATCTGATTTCTTTTGGTAGTGGTTCGAGCTCTGGTTCCGAGAATGAATTTGGATGATCTCTTTGAACAAAAGGGTGAGGTTGCTAAAGCTGTTCTTGCGGAACTAGAGAAGGTAATATTATATATGGTGCCTTCTTGTCCTCCCACTTCCCCACATGTGCTAAAATATTCATGTCTGCTTAAATTCCGTGCATAATACATTTATATAAGAGACAGATTTTGGTTTAGAAACTGTTGAACTGGTAAACCAAGGAAGATCCACTGATATGTCAGTCGTCGACTTGTTTCTTTCAATTTGATGTGTCGAAAAATTGATGGTTAATGAAATACCGTACTTACTCTGCTCTATAATAGGAGGGAGGAATAAGGTCTCATTCTTGTTCTTTGGCCTGCATTTTCCTAGGATATGAATTTGTATGGAGGAAGGGGAACAAGCTTTTTGTTTTCGTATAATATGAGATTTTGAATGCTGAATGATAAACTATGCTATTTTCTGTCTAATTGCATTATTGTGTATGTTGCCATTTGAAATTTTGTTAACTTCCCCCCATCTATGTGCTTCCTCTCTATCTTTTCCGTTTGAGACTCTCTGTGTCATAAATCTTATATCAGGTAATGGGAGAATATGGATACAGCATTGAGCACATACTGGTGGTTGACATTATACCTGATACTGCTGTGCGCAAGGCAATGAATGAGATAAATGCCGGTAATAACATTAACAAATAACTAAACTGTTCTTACTTTATTGAGTCATCTCTTTTGGTTCATTTTCTATATAAAAGTCTGTTAAAGTTGGGAAAATACTACCTAAACTCCTGCTGCTCGGAGAATCATGTCCGTCTTCACAAACTAAGCTGTGAATCTAAATTACACAAACTAGAGCATGCTGCCACGTAACTGAGTCAACATACTCTTGACAGCCATTCATTAGATGTTGAAGAAAGACTAAAGCTTGCGATGATATTGCATTACAGCTCAAAGACTTCAGCTTGCTAGCGTGTACAAAGGAGAAGCAGAGAAAGTGCTTCAAGTGAAAAGAGCAGAAGCTGAAGCTGAAGCGAAGTACTTGGGAGGGGTTGGCGTGGCCAGGCAACGCCAGGCAATCACAGATGGGTTGAGGGAGAACATCTTGAATTTCTCTCACAAGGTGGAGGGGACCTCAGCCAAGGAGGTGATGGATCTTATAATGATCACACAGTACTTTGATACAATCAAGGACCTTGGGAACTCCTCAAAGAACACCACCGTTTTTATTCCCCATGGACCTGGTCATGTTAGAGATATTGGTGAGCAGATACGGAATGGGCTGATGGAGGCAGCTAGTGCTCAAGTACGTCTTGAATAAAATATATATCATTCGTGGTACGAAAACAGTTTTTTTTTTTCCAACTTAAGGGGAAGACAATTAAATAGGTTGGTCTTTGTGTTAAGGGTTGATAAGTTGATCAGTGAGGCAATAAGATTGGATGCTGTAGAGCTGTAAAAAGGGTTTTACAATTTGGTGAGGAATGCTATATTTTCACTTTCTTTTGTTTTAACTATCTCTTTAACCTTTTTATGTTTTTTTAGTGAGAACCGTCTTTAACGATGCCTAATGACTTCTTGGCTTCGTGTCCATCCTTCACTGGCCACTTTTTATACTACCAAAATACCAAAAGAACGCCCCCTTCTTCCTATGGGCATGTTTTTGAACGGCTGATGAGACATGGATGTAAACAGAACTATGTTGTTTTGTAACGGTTGACGAGGCATGAATGTAAGCAAAACATTCATGTTTGCAAGTTAAAGTTCAATTTGAATAAAAAATAAATTCAATTCAATTATTATTAAGTTAAACAATTTGATTATCGAATGATTCAGATTTGAACTTCTTAATGCTTAATTTAAGTAACTTATGAATTTAATCAAGGTTTTTTTTAATATATATATATATATATATTTCTATTAAGTTTTAATTAATATTGAAAAATGCTTTAATTAACCCAAACACAAATTTGAAATCGAAGATTATAATCAAGTTTTTTTTTTTAGAAAAGCAAACTTCATCAAATGAATTCGAATAATTTGATTTTTATATCTAATCAAGCTCAAACGCTATAAATAAATCTCATTCAAGAACAAATCAATTTCAAACCACGAGCTTCAAACCGAGTTTCATATTATTGTTTGAACTCAGACTCTGATTAAACTCCAGAGGTATCGATATTAAGCGTTGGAAAGGCCTAATATATGAACATCAGGACTTTGAAGATAAGTGTTTTTCTCCTTGCAATGCTCAATCACAAAACATCATTCTCTAGATAATTTAGGGTTCAAGTGAAGGAGGTAAGGATAAAGGAGCTTAATCACTATTGGCTTTCTATAATCCCAATTTGAAACATACAGAATTTGTACGTATATAATAAGTTGGATCTCCACAAGATTGAAAATTATCTTCCAAGGACAAAGTCGACGACTAAACTAATCTGTTAAAAACACAGAATGAAATTGCTCCTTCTCAACCCACTGTTGAATAGTATCCTCAGCTAAACCTATGATAGCCACCACTACTACCACTGGCCTGCATAGCAACAGGGAATAGGAATGACTGTTGATTAGTCAAAGGTACATTGTTTTTTCTTTAGGAAGTAAAACTATGGCAGATTAAAAAAAAAAAGCATCACTAAAAGGTGTCATAAATTTAATAATGTAGAGAGAGAGAGAGAGAAAGACCTCATATCTAGCATAGCTCGTGCGGCTTGGAACATAAGGGCGTGAAAAAGCTGATCCTACAGTGACACAATAAGTAAGCAGATGATGTCCACAATTAGATACCAATGACGAGAATTTCAATTCCCAACAATAGAAAAGTTGACATAATAGATATAAGCATTTTCGAATTCATTAAGAACGGAGATAACTTCGTTACCGCATATATGGGCAAAAAAAAATTTTTAACATAATTTCTGAGTACTATCAACGTCTTCATTCAGAAGAGAACATAAAATGATTGCAAAACCAGCACATGCTCAAGCACTATTTATACTAGATAAACTTTTCCTAAGCTCAAGTTCTTATTGAAGGCATCACCATTATTACTACCAGTGTTTCCCCTTAAAAGTTCTCTTAAAAAAAAAAAAAAACAAAAAGCATTAAAATTTTCTTAAAAGAAAGTAAGATACACGAGGGCATTTCCACAAGAAATGTCTTGAGTTTTAAAGCAGAAACTGGAAGTGGCAAGCGTGCTGAAAACCCCATATCCAATGACTTTTGCCTCCTTACATGTACATGCATATATTACACATATAACCAAATACGCATCAATAATTCAGGCCAGCCATGGGTTGCGAGCAATTGTGTGATTTTGTCAACAAAAGGTAGAGTTCTCGGTTGCTTTCATAAAAGAATGTTAAACAAAAGGAAAGATTGAGAGTAAGGATGCATGAGGTTAAAAAAAGCGTACAAACTTAGAAGGATAAAGATATCAAAGATTGGTGATGCTACCTGCCCTGTGAACAGGCCCTTGATTGTCTGGGCCATTATACTTAGCAATCCTGCAAACGTATTTATAAGCACATGAAACAAATAAACAAATAAACTCCAAAATCAAATAAAGACATGCAAGATGCACAAGAAAAACCTTCTCACTGGGTAATCGTCCACATCAAAGCTTTGATTTCTGAAGGAAGACTCAAAAAATCCTGCATGAGGTGGGGAACCTATCCCGATAGCAGGTTTGAAGTACTTAGCAGGAGGTTGTCTTTCACAGTGAGTATCTACTTTAACATAACCTGCATAAGTTTGCCTTTGATGTCGAAAAGCAGGTGTGACACATCCTGCATGATATTGGTCCTCGTGCTTCACAGGATGCACAAATCCCGCATGAGGTTCCTAAATAGGACCATTTTAAGTGATCAAACACATTTGACATCACAAGATAAATGTGTACAAATATGCAAATTACCAAATCAGAAGATAGCCTTTTGGATCCAGAAATAGCACCATAAACCGAGCCTGGATACCCACTTGTGGATGCAGCATATGCCTCTTTAAATGGTATTCTATATGCAATAGAATGTGCAACCCTTCTATGTCCCTTCCGCACGTGAGACCTGCCCTTTGAATTTCTAGAAGAACAACTATGTCGACCTTGTGAACTACCTGTGGATTAAGGCATATTAAGTTGTTTATTGACTCCTACTAAGAGAATCTATATTAGTAGCAAAAATAGCAAATATACAACAGTAGTACCTTCTGGTTTCTTTGATGGCCTCTTACTATTCATACGGTTCCTTTGTCTCTTTCTATTCGTTCTCCTGTCATCAGTTTTCTCAGGCTTTGTGGAAAGTCCAGCTCCACCATCATGAGCTTCAGAGGCAATGCTTTGTTGTTCATTTGTTTCACCTTCAATGGTACGCTTTGAATTCAAAGGATAGCGATTATTTTTATACACAACTGCAGCTGCCTTCTCTTTGGTCCCCCTAATCTTTGACTTGAACATAACAGTCTGTGCTTTAATATCAGTCTCCTTTTCAGCCCCTTCAGACCTGGCATGACCTCTCATCTTCCACCAACCAACGCTTCTCTTCCTTTTATTAAATTTCAATCCCGCACAAGATCTCTTCTGCAGGCGCACTCCAGTAAGAGGCCTTGCAATATAAGCTTTAACCTGATACACAGATTGACTCTAAGAGATGCTATTCGAGAGATTAAGAAAAAGCACAAGACACCAATGAAATTACCTTGACATTTCCTCCACACTGCAATTTATTCATTGCTTCCACACAAGCTACTGCACTTCCGCGGGTAGTGAAAGAAATGAATCCAAAATCCTTGCCTTTATTGCCAAAATTCCTAGATACTTTAACCTTTTTAGTCTCACCATACTGTTCACAGATCCCTTTAACTGTGTGTACATCCCAAGACTTCGGTATCCCCTCAACATAAATAGTTTTCACCTACAACAGGAGAGTTCAAATTTCTATCATTTTAAATTATGAGATGATAAGCATTCAAGTTTAAAAGAAAATTGCACTTTAAAAAGCTAAAAAAGGATATTCTACCCTTGTTATCTACTAATATTCTCCCTTAGATAATTTTCTTCTTACAAAAAGAAAATTTCAGAAATTCCTAACAATGAACATTTTGAACAATAAGTTTACGAGTTCACCAACTCATAACATGATTGCACAAGTTCTATATTGAGCAGTTCACATTTACCGTCTCATCATATTGACCCATAATAAACTGATTTGGCTCCTTCGAGCAAATGTTAGTTTTTCTCTTTTATCATCCAAATGCAGTTGTTTTCTTTTATAAGCTTAATGTTTTGATCAATGGCATCTTTCAACAACCAAAAAGGCCAACCAGTCACCTCTTTTAGCAGGCTTTCCTACTACTTTTGATAAATGAAATTTTAGCTCATCCAAAAAAGAGCCCAAGCAGTCGACCAAAGAAAGGAAGAACCACAAACACTCACAACCATAACGTGCTCCCAATGTGTAACAGAGAGTACAATATTCCCAACCTGTAACCGAACTTCCTCTCTTGAATGCATTGGGTTGTGAGCGAAGGCAACTTTAGGACCTTTTGCATTACCAAAAACAGCATCTGGTTTCCTTAGACGGTGCAATGCAGCCTTTGCATCAGAGAAGGTATTAAATCTCAAGAAACCAAAGCCTTTAATCTTCCCGTCATTCTTAGGATCATTGGGTACTTGTATCTCATCAATGTATTTAATTCCATAACCTTTCAACTTCCCAAGCACCTAAAAAGAGAGGGAAAAAAAAAGAGCAAAAAATAGGGCAAGAAATTAGGCTTTGCTTGGTAGGGTGGAAGATTGAAAATTGGAGGAAAATAAAAATGAAAAGATAGAAAAAAATAATTGTTTCCTCCATTAGCATGTTTGGTAGAAAAGACAGAAAAGTAGAAACAAAAAAATAATTTTCTTTTCTCTCATTGCTTGGTATGATTAAAAAATAAGAGAAAAGAAAATAAAAAATATACTATTTTACCATTATACCAATTAGAAATTAAGAGAAAAAATAAAATTTAATAAATAATGGATAATCTTGTAAATATACCCACATAACATAAACTACTCTCATTTTTTCTTTTTCTTTTTTTCCCTAATTTGGAGTGATTTGCATTAGTTAACAGGTATGAAAAATGATAATCCTTTCAATTTTTTTCCTTTCAAATATTTTTTCCAACTAAGCACACCCAAGATTTATTTTCTTTCCATTTTTCCACTACCCTCTATTCATCCTCCCATTTTTCCACCCAACAAGCACACCTTTGAGTTCACCATCGCTTGCAGTATAAAAAGAAATTTTTGTAAGCGCATGACATGATTCGCCTTGTATATATGCACTAAGAGATCCAAAGAAGCACCCATAAAAGAAACTGAAAGTGTATATAGAATTTCTTTTGCCTACATCCTCTTTGGTCCATGTTTTGCAAATATTTCCAAGATAAAGAATATCACGGCCACGACTGATTGATAACTTAGCGAGCTTCCCTTTCACCTACATGTGTCAGGGGAAAATGAAGAGAAAAAGAAAAAAAACAATGTTAGTCAAAATAGAAAGGTGATAGATTTATAAGGTCAGATGCAAATGGATGTTGTATTTAACCTCTATCCCATCCTTAAAGTCAGAAAGAACTTTCTTGGCTTGTTCAACAGTAGCATATTGAATAAAAGCAAATCCTTTGCTTTTGTTTGAGATTGGATGCCTCACAACCCTTGCACTTTGGACTACCCCAAACTTTCCAAATATTTCAAACAAGTCTTGTTCAACTACCTTTTTATGCAGACCTCCAACATGAATTTCCGTCTGTTTTTCTTTCTTTTGCTTAATTAGAGAATCATGGTCAAAGAGCAGAGGCACTTGATTGACATCACTAGCTTCAATGTCTTCATTCTGTTCCCGATCATCTCTGCTCTCCTGCTTTTTTTCCCCATCATCCTCGTTGCTGTAACTGTCATTGACATGCCCATCTAATTTCATGACTTCAATTTTAGCAGCAGAAGGTTCCCCTTCAACTGATTTCTGTTCTGCATCAGCAAAAGCTCAACATAAGTTCGACGTTAAAAATGTGCAAAGTCATTACCATTTTACGGGGGAAAGCAATCAAATTTAAGAACAACTTCCTCCCAGATGAAAGAAAGAGCAAGAGGGGAGAACTGTGCCCACAGACCAGAAATATACAGCACGCTTAATGAGAAAGTATGAGAAATATTATAGGAGCCGTTGTGCACTGGAAGCTTAGTAGGAAACGTATGTTTCAGAAAGCCAAATATTCCAACATCCTATAAAATCATAATTCGGTGACATGAATGGATTTTCAAGGCATCAAGACCACGAACAGTGAGTTGTGATAAAAGATTACAAGAAAAGAACTATGTTCTGTTCCAGTGATGTTGAAAATTTTCTCTAATTAATAACAATAACGGATATGAGAAAACTTAAAAGAGAGTGATGCAAACTAGTTTTGGGTGAGCATGCAAACCGTGCAAGAAAGAATCGAAAGAAAAGAGAAACTAACCTAAGATAGTGCAAAAAAAAAATTGAAAATAGTAAGCTGATCTTTCCTCACTGGAGACTGTTCAAAAGATATAACCATAATACGACAGCTTGATTTGAGTTTGTCAATTTTTATCAACATACTTTCTTCCACCTTCTAGTAACAAGACTTTCGAGTTCATATTCTGAACTGTTTTAAAAGGTATACTGAAACCAGTCATTAGATCATAATAAATCTAGACACTTCATATAATACGTCAACAGCTTATAGGTTTCAACGCCCCTTTTCCATCATTTTCAGTCTTCCTAATTTGCACAAATTGCAACATAAACTGCAGTTTCGAAATGAACTAAGTCACTACCAAACGTTCATTCAAGGTTTTGTTGTAAAAAAACCAACAACTATCAAGCAACGGTCAGCTAAATAGCTAGAAACGAATTAAAATGAAAACTTCTGGAGACAGTGATTTGTCAATTACCTGCATTTTCATGAACTTTGGCTTCCTCAAAATTCTCAATTTCATTCGCTAAATCCACATCAGTAACTTCGACATTCGAACTCAAATTTTGTTCGCCAACACTCCCTTCCTCCATTGTCTCCTCAACTATGCTACAATTCAAACAAGCATCCAAATTAGCCGATTTCTCACTATATCCCAGACCATTTACAGCATTAACTTCCAAATTGGATTCGCTTTTACCAAAATTTCCATCGGTGAAATTCGATTTATTTTCAACAACGTCATCGCCGTTCTTTATTTGATTGCGTTCAATTATTGTGTCCATTTCCATGACAGCACTTACCACATTCTCAACTTCTTCAAACTCCTCTTTAAAACAATCAATCTCCTGATTAATGTCCTTCTCTCTCTCGTTACCAGCCTCAGCAGCTTCCACAACATGCTTCCAAGGTCCAGGATCCTTTCCGACTTCCACCGCGACTTCCTCGCTTGAGCGGACGACTTGCCGTTTAGCTCTGCTCTTCTTCCGACGCATGATCGACTAAATTTGGAAACTCCTTTTTTCTCCGTAGTCAATTCTGCTGAAATTAAAAGGGGAAAAAAAAGTGGTTTTATATTAATGGGGATTGGAAAGCGAGGTGAAAGAGATAGAGAACGGAGCAGTGGGCTGGAGAGAGATTCCGGGGAATCGATTTTCAAACCCAAACCATCCCTAGTCGGCCGTAGTGACCCAATTGTGACCCAATTCCTTTATAAATACATTGACAGGAGTCTTGGGCCCATGGCTGGATTGTGTTTTTCAGGCTAAAGAAAGCATAGCCCCTTTAATTTGGAGATTTTTTCTACAATTTCTTTTGGAAAAAAGATATATTCCTCGACTAATTGTAGAGATGGTAATTGGGCGGGTTCGGATAGATTTGAGATGAGTCTTTTCAGATTTGAGTTTTTTGAGTTTGGGTCAATTTGGGTTCGAACCATTTCGAGTTCGGACCAATTCGGGTTCGGGTTCGGGTTCGAATTCGGGTTTGAGTATATTTTACATCATTTTTTTATTTTTTATTAATTTAATCATTTTTACGTAATTTTGAATTCGAACCCTAGGCACGAATTTGGCCCCATTTGGTCCGAAAAAATCTTAGTTCGGTTCTATGGGCTTATCCATAGCCCGAAAAATTTTTAAATTCTAAACTCAAAGCCGAATTTGTCTTGGCTAACCCATTTAAGAATAAATCATTGTTCATAATATTAAAAAATTATTTTTATATTAATATTTACATATTTATAATTAAATTTAAATAAAATAT
>JBBYHO010000018.1:714459-726848 GCA_038382025.1 Adansonia gregorii
AATTATTTATAGTATATATATTATATCATTATAAAGAATCTAAATCAACTGCTTGAAAATAGTCATAGCATCTTAAGTTGATTGATTTAGTGAAATCAGTAGTTATTTAAAATAATTTTTTTTGTATAACTACGTATGGAGGATGACATTAATATGTAATTATTTACACTATAATTGCAACAAGTTAATATGATTTAATATTATATTCCGCTGTAATTATTAATATGTAATAAAGAATTCTGCATATATTAGGAATGTCATTATTAAAGTTCTAAATTGCTAGCTTAAGAGTAGCCCAAGCATCTTAAGTTGGTTGATTTAGATGACAATTATTAGTTATTTAAAATAAAGTTCCCTTTAAATAACTACATAAGAAAATAACATCGATAAAGAATATTGTGATATGCAATTATGCATGCATGTTGGATGTTATTATTAAGTTCTAAACTATTAACTTAAGAGTAGCTACAACATTTTACGTTAATTGATTTAGATAAAATAACAGTTATTTAAAACTACATAAAGAAAATGACATCCATAAAGTGTTAGACCATGAAATTAATTATTTGGCCCTATAGGGAAATAATTAATTTTGTAAAATGGTTAAATGATAAAATAATATATAACAGTAAAGTTAAATTTTCTTAGACCCACAGGTATGGATTATTTAATTTTGGTGTTTTAAAGCTATTGCTTTATTATTGAAGTTATGTAAATTTATATGCATAGTACACCTCTACCCATTGGAAGGTTTGGATTTACATTTTGAATATAAAGTATTTTATTCAATTAAAGTATAGTTCCTTGCATTTTGCAGTAATTTCTATTACTGTGATTAACAAGGCTGCTATAATAAAATGCTATTTGGTGATGAAAAATTACTCTAATAAAAGAGTAAATTAAGCTATCTTAGGTGTAAGGACCTTGACTTAATGTTTTGGGTGAACAATTTATCTTTAACGAATAAAGTACGCAAGAGGAAAATAGATTTCGATGTATAGTAGGAGTAACCTAACTATTTAAGGATGATGTACATCTATATTAGTAAATCAATTTGAATTTCATCCTAATTGCTATAAGGTCAAGGATAATTTCAAAGTCACTAAATACCAGATTATTAAATCTGATAAGGGTTTAGCTATCACCCTAATAAGGAAGCTTTCAGGAATAAAGTGCAACAATTCTAAAATTATGCATGAGCACATTATGAGATTTGAGAGATATTGTTGCTCAGCTTAAATCTTCGGAATTAAGTTTTTCGAGTAAATCTTTTATCACTTTCCTATTCAATTTTTTTCCTAATGAGTATAACCATAAGAAACACGTATAAAGAAAACAGTCTATCAGCAAACTCTCAGTTATATATGTTCAAGAGGAAAAAAGATTAAAGAATGAGAAACTAGATTCAGTTAGCCTAGTGACTCGAGATAAAAAGTGATAAATAGGCAATAAAGGAAAAGAAGCGAAAATGCCAATAAAGAAAATGGCATCAAGTCCTTCATTTTTTTCAATTTAGATACATAAAGAAAAATTGCCTAAAGTATAAAAGGGACTCGAAAAAATAAAGGTAAGCTCATTTTGTATAATCTCTTTTAGTGATGTTCCTAATAACAAATGATGGTTAGACTTATGTTCAGTAAATTATATTCTATAACCATTTAAGGTTTCATAAAGTCAAGGAAACTAAAGGAAAGTGGGAGAAACTTCTACCATAGAAATCGTTAAGGACTATTAGGATCATATTTGAAATTTTTGTTTTAAAACTTAAAAAGGTTTTATTTTTTATTTTAGAAATTTTTTTAATTAAAAGAATTTTGAATTTAAATTTTTAAATTCTATTGTTGAAATTTCAAAAAAGAATTTTCTATTAGATCTTTTATCGTTAACTTGGATCCTGATCGTGAGAATAAGTTTGTTAACTATTTTACATGATTTTTGGTAGTAAAGAAGTGCTACATATAAAACTCCTTTAAAGTTGTGGTACAAAGATTGTGTCACATCTCCATATAGAAATTGAGGAGAATTGACAATGATCGAGTTCTTGAAACTCTTGGTTTGACATTTAAATTAGTTGCATTAAGAAAAAAGCAAACTAACAAGCCCACTAAAGGGAGCTAAAGAAAGTACTATAATATTTAGAGATCATAAATTTTCTCTTAAGTTTATAGATTGATGAATTAAAACTGCTATTGATATCTTTATTAAAGTGCCAACTAAATTATTTTCTAAATTTTCTTAGAATTATGGAATAATTGGAATCTAACTTAAGTCATTATGAACTTGGTTTGTCCAGTTAATGTGAAGGTTAGTAATCCAAACATAAGAAAATTGGATCTAAGAATAAGTTAGTAGTTGTAAGTTATGCAATTAACTTATAGGGGTAAGGTTTCAAATGTCTTTCATATTTAACAAGGATTGTTGAAATTGGAAATGCTAAGTTTCTTATGGATCATGGGTCCAGTGGGAGTAACTTTCCTCGTAAGGTTGATATTGAGGAATAAATTTATTTAGATTGATCTTTTGTAAAAGACTTGATTGTTTCTCAAAACAAACATACAGAATTAACTAGAGAGCAATCAAATTAAATACAACCTTTACAATAAATCATTAATCTCACTAACTAAAGGTGTACAAAATGTATAAATAAATATAGAATTAAGAGATCTAATAAGTAAGAAACTTGCCATTTTTATCACTTGGTTGTATACCTATAAAAGTCTAATTTTGATATTGGACATAAAGATGATCTCATTTTCATTAGCTATGAATAGTAAAAATTTCATACTTTGACATAAAGCTATGATAAAAGAGATAGAACCAATGGCCAATAATCAAGTCTGATAACTCGTTGAATTGCCTTTTGGTAATTTTGAACAATATAAGGTTAAACTAATGGTCAAAAGTTTCATTCAAAGAAGATATTAATTATCATGGAACTTTCTCTCAAGTTTTTTTTATGAAAGTTTTATTAAGAATTATCATAACTTTTGTAGCTCATTTTTTATTAAGAGTTACATTAAATGGTAGTAAAAACAACTTGCTGGAATAGAGATCTTAAGAAGAGGTATACAAGCTTCCATTAAAAAGTTTCTTTGAAAGATCAATGTATAGACTAAAATAAGCTTCCCACCAATGATATGTAAAGTTTAACATTTGCTAAAATGTTGATCATTGTTTATACCTTAAAGTCAATGGGAGTAAAGTAATAATTTTAGTCTTATATATTGGTGGTGTTCTCTTTGCAAAAGTA
The DNA here is from genome assembly GCA_038382025.1 of Adansonia gregorii. Taxonomy (NCBI): domain Eukaryota; kingdom Viridiplantae; phylum Streptophyta; class Magnoliopsida; order Malvales; family Malvaceae; genus Adansonia; species Adansonia gregorii. The sequence continues at coordinate 717,710 of JBBYHO010000018.1, forward strand.
ATTGGGCTTTGTTTCATGAAACAGGGTTTTCTTTCTCAAACCTTGATATAAAGAATTTAAGTGAAACTTCATATATCACAGGCATAAAGATTTATAGAGATAGATTCAAAAAAATATTAAGTCTATCTCAGAAAGCTTATATTAAGATAGTTTTGGAAAAAATTAGAATGCAAAGCTATTCACCTATAAGTATACAAATTGTGAAGGAGAAAATTTAATCTAAGCTAATATCTCCAAATAATTTGGAAAAGAAGCATATGAAAGGCATTAAATATGCATATAGTATTGTGAGCCTTATATATGATCAAGTTTATAAGAAACTTGACATAAGGTTTATAGTAGAAGTGCTTGGCAAATATTAAAGTATTCTTGGCCTTGGATTATGAAAGCTGTTAAAGGAACTATAAAGTAATATCACAGGTAATGAGGTTGAGATGTTTTATCTCTAGTTTAAGAGTTGTCAACGAGGCCATTAAAGATCTATTATGACAACTCTTATGTAGTATGCTTTTCTAAGAATGATAAAAGTGAGAGTCGCAGCAAGCAAATAGATATAAAGTAGCTTGTTGTTGGAGACTCTAAAAAAAAGTAAGAAGTGTATATCCAACACATCAGTACAAATTAAATAATAGCCGATCCTATGACTAAAGCATTATCGATAAAACAGTTTAAAATTCATGTGGATCATATGAGGCTAATTAAATTTTGTCAAGATGTATTTTGGCTTCTTTGATTATGTTAATTTCACATTCTTAGAGTTTACGGACATTTTTCAGTTTGTGCATGTAAAGATTACATGTCAAGTGGACCTTGAATAATTAAAAAAAATTTATTCGTAAGGTATTATCTCATAAAGTACTCTTTTAGAGATGATCATGCATTGTAATACATGGAAGGAAATATTCATTCTAGAATGCTATCGTTATGATTCGTACTACGTAAAATTTTTAATTGAGTGCGAGCCGGACTAGAGTAACTTATGACCATGTTAAAGTTTTATATTTAATTATTATATATTCAAGTTCTTAGTTTATGATATAGGCTAAGTGGGAGAATGTTGGACTTTATGTAGCGCACATGATAATAAATGACCAGGATAATTAAATCAAATTATTAAGGTAAAATTATAAAATAAATTCTATTCAGTTTAACTACTCTAGTCATAAGAGTTAAACTCTACTTCAATAACTAATTAGAATACAGATTCTTTGATGGTAGGATACAACTCTAATTAGTCTTCTAGTATAGGTTCCTAATCTAGTTTATGAAAATTGACTGTACACTATTATAAGATAATCATCAAAAAAATGATATAGACTACAAGGCTTATACGAAATATTTGCCTTTGTGTATTTAAAACGAGTCTAAATTCTTGACAAAAAATGATTAAAAATACGTTTTATTAAAATTATTAACATCGTTTATTAAATAATTAATATTTTTCAACAAATATTAATATTTTTTACTTAATTTTTTAATTATTTATTTTATCGTATAAAATATAATAAAAAATTTTGTGCACGCGGGCTTACTAGTACTCTTAAAAAGCAACAGTGAGCGCTCGAAGTCCAAAGTCTAAAGGGCAGTCTTAAACCATTTGAACTGCCCCGGTTTAATGGAACCAGGGGCTGTCCGAAATCACTTTATTTAATGGCGACGCCATGTCCAATTCCAGGTTTACCCCTAACTTTTCGACTTTGGTAACGCCCGTTCATTAATTTCCTTTCCCATGCAGCAATAAAAATAATGTTACTTTCATGGCCCCACCAGTATCTCAAGCTCAAGAAAACAATCTCCACCGTCACTTTATCACCCCAAGCTTTCCACTATCAACGGTCTGGATTCAATTCTCTGTATCATTATATTTTCCCTCGAAATTGCTTTTGCTTCGCCCAGTTCAGTTCATCAAAGACGAACCCTCGTTTATATAGGGAAAAAAATTTAAAGAAACCAAACCATGGCTACAATCAAGTCTGTCAAAGCCCGTCAGATCTTCGACAGTCGTGGAAACCCCACCGTTGAAGTAAGTTGTTGATTTCATTTTAGCCTTCCTAGTTCTCTTTTTCGTTTTTTCCCCCCTGGCTGATCTCTCTCTCTCTTTTTATGGCTCTGTTTGGTTGGAGAGAAACCCAAGTGTAACTTCTTTTTGATTCGAGTGATGGATTTTGAATGACAAATTAACAGGTTGACGTCACTCTATCCGATAGGACCCTAGCAAGAGCTGCTGTGCCCAGTGGTGCTTCCACTGGTAATTTTATTCTCTCATATTTACTGTTACCTTTTTTTTTTTAAATTTCATTTTGTTAGTTAAAAAATGGGAAAAAAATGAATTTTTATGTAGCAATTTATGTCACTGACCCTCAGCTGATTTATTATGGAAGGTATATATGAAGCTCTCGAATTGAGGGATGGAGGATCTGACTATCTTGGAAAGGGTGTGCTTAAGGTAACTGTATTTTTTTCGTTATAGATTTAAACATAAATTTTGTTAATAAGCTTTTGATAACTTCATGAACCAAATAAATGTTGTGTGTTATATGCATAAATATTGATGATTGAGTGGAACTGATTTGTGATGGTGTTATCATCTTAATGATGTTCAGGCTGTGGAGAATGTTAATACAATTATTGGACCTGCTTTGGTTGGCAAGGTATTATATGGGACTTTAAGTTCATTGTTTTCATTTTTTATGTCGACTATGATCAAGATCATTAATTTGTTTTCATTTTTATCTTGTTAATCCTTACGCGTGAACAGGATCCAACAGAGCAGACCAAAATTGATAATTTCATGGTACAACAGCTTGATGGAACGGTTAACGAGTGGGGTTGGTGCAAACAAAAGGTATATCTATATTCTTTTATCTTCTGGTTATTTTTAATTGCTATTATAATTAGGTAATTTGATAATTATTTCAGCTTGGAGCAAATGCTATATTGGCTGTTTCACTTGCTGTTTGTAAAGCAGGAGCTATGTTGAAGAAGATTCCTCTCTACCAGGTATGTATCATGCTGTTATATTGACATATTTGATTTCTCTCCTAATGTAACTTTTCTGCAGATTAACTTGTTTCGCGTCTTCTAATTTGCAGCACATTGCCAACCTTGCTGGAAACAAGAACTTGGTCTTGCCTGTGCCTGCATTCAATGTTATCAATGGAGGTTCCCATGCAGGCAATAAACTCGCAATGCAGGTAAAATTTACTAAAATTTTGTGAAGGATGATTGGATGCCCTTTCTCTTTATTGAAGTCTTTGACTGTTTGGTACTTTTTTAGGAATTCATGATTCTCCCAGTTGGGGCTTCTTCTTTCAAGGAAGCCATGAAGATGGGTGTAGAAGTATATCATCACCTGAAGGTAGACTTCTTCCTTTTGCCACTTTCTTCCTTTGTTTTTCTGCCCTTGTAGTTTGTCTTCACTTGTGTGCTCTTTCAGGCTGTTATAAAGAAGAAGTATGGACAAGATGCTACCAATGTTGGTGATGAAGGAGGCTTTGCTCCTAACATTCAGGTCTGTAATTACTCTCTTTCAAGTATGAACCCGATTCTATGTTGGAGGCTTAGCATGAAGGGCCTTCACTTCACTTGTTTTCATGAAGCAAATGTATTGAATGAAATGACTTACCATGCTGGAAAGTAGATTTGTAATGAGCAATCAATCTCACGATCCTGATTATGCTAATCATTGGAATCAGAAATTTAAATTGCATTGCATGAATGTTTAATTTTCAGGAAAATAAAGAGGGACTTGAGCTCTTGAAGACTGCTATAGCAAAGGCGGGGTACACTGGAAAGGTTAGTTTCTGAAATATTTGTGATATTAGCTTAAAATGGCATGGTTAATTCATTATCTACTGTGTTTTCGCTTCATAAAAACTGATTTTTTGTTGTTGACAGGTTGTTATTGGAATGGATGTTGCTGCTTCGGAGTTCTATGATAACAAGGATAAAACCTATGACTTGAATTTCAAGGAAGAGGTAACATATGTTAATTGCATGTGAAATCTGTCCATTTTTGGTAATCTTCACTTAATTTAGAGTTAAACAGGATTGCTTATTAAAGAATTGTTGCTGCAGAACAATGATGGATCACAAAAAATTTCAGGAGACAGTTTGAAGAATGTCTATAAGTCGTTTGTTACTGATTATCCAATTGTCTCCATTGAGGATCCATTTGATCAGGATGATTGGGAGCACTATGCAAAATTGACAAGTGAAATTGGTGAACAAGTGCAGATTGTTGGTGACGATCTCCTTGTTACAAATCCTAAGGTAGAAGATTTTATGATTGGGATTAAAATATAGAGTTTGGCTTTGGTGGAGTTTTTAAGTGCTTTATGTTTTTATGCCTGCGTCAGCGTGTAGAGAAAGCAATTGCGGAGAAGACCTGCAATGCTCTTCTATTGAAGGTAGCTTTTGACTATTTTGTCCCCTTCTTCAAGTAACCTTGTGCATCACGTAGAATTGGTGGAGTATTTGTTTGTGGCTGTTGGCTCGTTGTTATGACGAATTAAAAATTTTTCAATGCTATTGATGCTCCGTTATTTTTCAGGTGAATCAAATTGGTTCTGTAACTGAAAGTATTGAAGCTGTAAAAATGTCTAAATCTGCTGGCTGGGGTGTCATGGCAAGCCACCGAAGGTATGGTTCCCTCACATTGCAATACCCACACTATTTGTTTTTGCTATATTGGTCTCTGCTGCTTAAAACTTAAAAGTCATTTATTTTAAGAACATATTGTTTGTATGTCCCGATGGTTTGAGATACCACTGTTATATATATATATATATATATATGTACCCCTCCTTACGATGGTTTGTTTGTTTCCGGTGTAGTGGTGAAACTGAGGATACTTTCATAGCCGACCTTTCGGTTGGGTTGGCAACTGTAAGTGTTATGCTAATCATATTGTATTTTTCAGTTTTCACCAATAAACGACTGTTCCTTTCACTTCATTTTTGCTATTTCCATTTTTGTAGGTATTGACCTGCTTTTATTTTTTTTCCCCCCCTCAAAACAGGGCCAAATCAAGACTGGAGCTCCTTGCAGGTCAGAACGTCTTGCTAAGTACAACCAGGTAATGGCTTATTCATTAATTCTGTTAGCTCTACCATTCTTTCTAGGACTAGGAGGCAAATATAGTTCAAAATTGCTTGTTTAGCTATTTTATGTCTGATATGGACTGCACGTACTATTGCATTGCAGCTTCTGAGGATTGAAGAAGAACTTGGAGCTGCAGCAGTTTATGCAGGAGCAAAGTTCAGATCTCCTGTCGAACCCTACTAGTACTAGGTTCACTGATGATTTCTTGTATTGCAATAAAGCTTCATGGTGCCTTCTGCGGAAGTCGAGCGTGTTTGCTAGTAGGAGGGGTAAAGTCTGGAACTAGTTAAAGCGTAGAGCGAGTTAAGTTGTGGTTTTGAGACGGAGGGTTGTTACCGCTTTTGGAGTAATGCTTTTTGTTTTAATTTAAGTTGCAGATCCAAAGAATCTCATTGTAATGCTTTGACGTTTCTAAAATCCAACTCTACCTTGGGTAATATTATTTATGCTTTGAAGCATTGGTTGGGGTTCAAAATTTGTGATCTTCATCCTCTCCTGTCCTATTTTGTCCCTTCCATTAAACTTCCTTCTTTCAACTTCTCCCTTCCCTTCCAACGTAATTTGGAATTCGATTAGTGGAGTTTATGTTAGACTTTCTTCTCTGGAATTCGGTATTTGGTATTTGGAGCTCCTCTCAATAATCCTGACCCTTAATTGAATTCGTTTATGTAAACGACCCTATTAAACCAAGTGATGGACCCAATAATTTTTTGGATAATTTTTGACATGATAATAAAAAAAATAATTAAAATAAAACAAAAGGCATTACAATTTTGGACGCATGGACGTCATCAAAAGCACGGATGTTAACAATTTTGGACATATATATATAATTATAATAAAATAAAAAATGACGTAAAGGATAAAAAAAATAACATAATCATGTATGAAAATATAAATATGTAAAAATTTATAGAAGAAACACGAGTCATTAATGAAATTCATATAAATAATATTACACATAGCATTTTAATGAAAAGAATATCAATATAACGTGATATGTGTAAATTATGAAATAAAAACACGAATAATTAATAAAATTTGTATAAACGATATTATATATAACAATTTAATAAAAAGAACATCAATACGACGTGATATGTGCAAATTTCGGAATCTAGAACAATGAAGCAAATTATAGGATTAGTAATCCATTTTAAAATGCGATTGGCTCAATAAAAGTGGAGTTTTAAATTGTCAAGCGAAGGCGAACCGGGCGTCCCGCAGCCCAACTGAGGATTTGGGAGCCGACCATAAAAGATAAAGGTATTTTCTCTGGTTCTATACCGAAGCCAGACGAGAAAACTACGTACTTGTTACTGTCGTATGGTTAATGGAAATAGTAGATACTTTTTTTTAAAATAGATTTTGAGTTTGTGTGTTGTGTATGAAAATATTTTCATTAAGAAAATTTTTATTTTTGATATAAAATTTTAGTTAGCTCGAGCTGGATAAGTCAAAGTTTAGTGAGCTTTCAAATATCGATGGTTTCATAAAAAAAAAATGCCGAGATAAATTATAGTATAAAAAAATGACAATCCAAAATATTAATAAAAATTTATATAAAAAAATTTTAAATTATTTAATATTTATAAAATTAATAAATTATTAAAATTATATTTATATATCAAATAATAGTTTAATTAATAAAAATGATGGTAATAAATCAAATAATATTTTTATTCATTTTAATTGATTTATATTAATCATAATATAAAATATATTTATTAATTTATTATGTAATAATAAATTTTATTATTATATTAAATTTAAAATTTTTAAATTTTTTTAAATAAAAGTAAAAGAAAAAAATGGCAAGGACTTTTTTTTTGTAAATGTCCCTGCACTATCCACAAACATAAAAGAAAAAAGTAGTAGGAGATAATCATTGATCAAAAATAGGATCAGCTTAATCAATTGGACCAGTTAAATTAAGAATAGATGGAATAAAACAAATTTGAATGACTTAATTAATATTTTACGTTACCTTACATGTTCTTTTGCTTGTAAATCTAAAAGTTAATGTCCAAGTGCTTATGAACCGTGAAACAATTTTGATTGAAATTTTGATCAATTAACAGCATCTTTTATTGGCTCATTAAATTGTCTTTTATATATATATATATATATATACATATAATATGTTTGGTTTTAAATTTACATAAATTGACTTACTGACTCAAGAATAAATAAATGATAATTTAATCTTAATAGTTTAAATATTGACAAAATATTTGCGTGGTTGTATTTCTTTGAAAAACTTTAAAAATAAGTATTTAGGACCGAATTGATTTCGTATCATTTATTACCATTATTCAGATAAAATTTCAAAAAAGAATTTTTCATTTTTTTAAATAAGTTTTTTTTTTTATTTTTCCAATATTTAAATTTAATTATTGTTTCTTCTTAAATTATCTAAAAGGTAAGTTATAATCAAATTTTTATACTAAAATTTGAAGTTAACCATAATTAATATTAACAATCTCATTGAGTTGTCTTTACATTCATATGAAAGTTCTTTTTTTTTTTTCCTTTAGTATTTTAAGTGATATTATTTATTTTTTAATTTTTATACATTTAACTTTAATCTATTTTCTAGATATCAATTTTTTAATACATATTCAACTATTATGCTTGAATTGTTGATTTATTGTTACAATTTGATAGCAAAATTATTACATTTTTTAATGTTTTAATCAATCTGTATTTATAGTAGTGATATTAGTAAACACTTTCAAAGGTTGTTTGTTCGAATGGTTAAGATACCTGATTTTCCACGCATTTCACAAAAGAATTTTTTCTTTTTTTTGTTGTTTAGTCCTTAACTTTTTCTTGCCCCCATTTTTAGTTTTGACAATTTATGATAACCATACCTTTTATAAATGTGACTTTCTTTTTTTGTTTCAAATTCATCAATAATGGGTTTAGAGTTAAAAATTTTTGTCGACCTAGTCTGAAACACTTTCGATCATTAGAATTAGGATTGCTCATATGATATTGCATATAGGATAAAGTCTATTTTTCCTTGCCCTTTGGTTTTCGGCTTGCATGATACTTAATTATTTTGCCTTTTTTATTGACACTTAATCTCTCTGATTTGGTCAATAAGACAATAGTAGGCAAAGCCATTAGATTTTTTAGCTGATAATTTTGTACTAAATTATCTTCCTTCTTCTTTCTCCTTCTTCTCATATTGAAATCTAAATAACAAAAACTTAATTCAATTAGACCCAAAATTAAAACAACACATTCTCTAAAATTTCAAATCTCATTTAACAACATTCTATAATCTAATTATTTTACTCACAAATTTTTTTTCTACATTATAGAATTTCAGTTATTTATACTTTAGGCTTTATATTTTAGAAACGTTGGCATTTATTTATGAATATATATAAATATTTATACATATATTTACAAGCATACTTTACAAAATATAGGACCGTTAAAAGATAAAATAAAATTAAGAGCAAAAGAAGTAGGTTCAAAATCAATAGGATGAAGTAGCGAAGCAAATGAAGGATCAGGATGCAGCCGAATTACTAATTACCTAAGGAAACAGCTAATAGCTTCACCGACTTTCCCCCTTTTCAGGATTCCATGTAACCCACGCCATGTTAGAGCAACAAGACCTCATCCTAGGAGATGTGGAAGCAAGCACAAATCACCACTAATGTCTTTAATGCTTCTAAATAGAGGCGACAAAATGAAATTAAACTTGAAAATTATTTTGAAAAAAATTAGACTTTGAATCCAAATCAAATTTGAGTTGATCAAAAAAGTTAATGGTTTAAATCCGAACTTAAAATGACTCGAACTTGAAAAAATCAAAACCTAAAAGAATCAAACCTGAAAGAATTCGAACTCGAATTTAATACTAAAATAAATATGATAAAATTATAATTAAATAATTTTTTTATAAAGCAAAACCGTTAATTATCAGTTTTATTTTAATATTTTTTTAATAATTTAATTAAATATTATAAACTTAATTTATATTTTATATATGATTAAACATGCTCATAAGTTGGTAAGG
>JBBYHO010000018.1:740916-751586 GCA_038382025.1 Adansonia gregorii
TAAAAATAAAAACAACATGCATATGAGTATGATACTGATTGCATTGATTTATACGCTACTACCACGAAGACAGCTTCTTTGGTTGACGAAGAGAATGTAGAGCGCCAAAGCCCAAAGGCAATGCCCGTTCCGTTGCCATCTTCCACACCTTCAACAGTTAGTTCCGGTGCAGGCAGCGGTGCCCGTGACTCCAGCTCCACTTGCACCTTCCACTATTTACCAAGCCAGTGGAAGAAATTCCTCAAGAGGTTGAACAGTCGTTCGAGAAAAGATGACTTGCTTAAAGAGTAGCAACCGGCAAGTTTATTTTAATAGTGCGACATTAATTTAACAGTAGATTCCTGAAAATAAGGGGTAGTTAATTACAATTAACTAATAGTCAACTTTTGTTTAACTAAAAAGACAAAGAAAACTGTCAATAGTTGGAAAATAGCTGTTTCTTTACAGCTTTCAAATATAATAAATATATATACATATATATATATATAAAGTTTTAAATAATTAAATGATGACAATTACTGGAAAAGCTTTTTTCTTTTCTTAAATTTTCATTTGCTTTAAACTCTTAACATTTATTATATTTACTATTTATTATTAAATCACTTTTATTAAATTTCCAAGACGGACGTGAACCATTTTCTTAACCAAAATTCATACTTTGAATTTTGCAATTAAAATAATATTTATTATTAATTAAATTCACATTATTAAATTAATATTATATTTTTTTTCCAATTTTTTCCCAATTTTTTCTACTTTATTCATTTCTCGTCCTTTTTCCTGCAAAAAGCCCAAAATTCTTGTTTGCTGGAAAAAAAAAATTTTTCTTACCTAAAAAAGTTTTCAATTTTCTTCCCTAATTACTGATTTTTTTTTTTGAATTTTTTTCTCAACGTTTTCAAGCTTGTGGTATTCACAGCAATGGTGGAGATTTAAATCACAAAATTGTGATAGTAGAGGAAAAGTAAACCCAATTTAATGCTCATAAAACTGGGTTTCTTTCGATATTTGAATTTTTAATCAAAGTTTTTTTTTTTTTTCACATTTTGTTCTATTTATATATATATATATATTTTACTTTGTAATTGAGCTGAAGTTTTGTTTTTTTTTCTTTTGATAATTATTTTCTTAAACTCTTTTGAATCTTCTGCTCGTTCAAATTTTAAAAATACTTTCAATCTTTAATGAGTAGGTTGCAGGGGTTTTAGGGTATTTAGGGTTTTAGGCAGTTGGGTTTTTTTCTGGTTTTTTTATCTAAAACATATGTGAATGGAGGACAAAGAAGGACCTACGCTAGGGGTCACAGTGAAAGGAGATGAAGGTCCGGAGGGCTACCACGTGGCACCCAGAACGGAAAATCCTACTCCATATGCGGGGCCCACAACGGAGACCGCTGCAGCACCGCCGGCGAGCATAGTAGCCCCGCCAGGACATGGCACCGGCTCAGAGATGAAGAAGAAAAGAGGCAGACCAAGGAAGTACGCACCGGATGGGTCTTTGGCAATGACATTGTCACCGATGCCGATATCGTCGTCGATTCCATTGACTGGACAGTTTCACCAACGGGGAAGAGGGCGGCCGGTTGACACGGTTAAAAAGTCTCATAAGTATGAGCTTGAGAGCAGTCCAGGTATTTTTTATAGTAATAAATTGTTTCGTTTTCTTCTGTTATTTTTTGGAATCTTGGGGTCAAAATTGAAAATCTGGGTTAAAAAGTTAAGAGTTTCAACTTTCAACTTACCATGTTATTAATGGTTGGTAATGACAAAAGCTGGGGTAATATTCATTGATTACGAATATTAGGAGTTAAGAGCGGATGTGATTTTGTGGGGTTTGAAACTGGGAGTGGGACCGTTTTATCAGATTCTATCTAGTCTATATGTGGAATTAATGGTAGTTATTGAAAGACAAGCTGATTTGATGATGATGTTGCAATACGGGAGGAATCTCTCTCTTGTCTAGAGTAAGTACTACAGTTGCCTTTAGACAGGAAAAAAAATGGCAACCAAGTACCAGAATGTTACTCAAGGTGCCAGACTGCCAGTGCCACCTTCCTTTCTGCTTTAGTTGGTAAGGTGGAATATTTTGGATAAATTACAGCTGATTAAGTCTTTACCTCTTTGGCCTGGTAATTGTTTTTAGCAGACCTGCTGACTCTGATGAGTGGTGGAAATCAGATATTAGGAAATCACAACAGAAAACAATAATGAAAAAGTGGATTAGATTTCTAGCGTAAGTAGCAAATTCAGGGGTATTAAGAAAGACCGTACAGAAATTTCTCTAGGTTTAGAGTTTGGAGAGACTGCTTGCTGTTTGGTTGGGAATCAGGTTCAGCTCAAATTTTCATACATGCATTTGACCTTAAATATGAACTTCAAGATGAAAATTCAATTGACCTTACCTAAGTTTTCATTAATTTTCTTAGCATGCTGAAATTTGTCAGGTTCTTGGGTACGGTTACTGCTATACTTCTGTTTTGTTTCCATCTCACTCAGTAGATTATCCTAACTGGAAGCATTATTGTCAAGGGTGCAAAGCGCACTCAGGACTCTAAAATCCTTATATTGCTTGAGGCACGAAGTGCACAAAAGTGCTCACCTGAATGAAGTAATTATGTGAATATCTGTAATAATTTTAAGATATATTATTCTGTTATAAACTCTAAAGACTGATCTACTTCTATCTTATAAAATTTGCAAAATTTTCTATTTCTTTTTCTTTTTTTGGTCGATATGCAACAGTTTCTTATGGTCTTAAGTTTGTTGTTGAATACTCAAACATTGAGAAGTATAGAGCGTATTGGATATAATTAAGCTAAACTGCAAGATAGGGGTTGTGCAATACGTTCAGTGCATTTTGGTGAATAGCAAGTTGACTTGAATGTCAATGATACTGATTTTTTTCTGATTCCGTCTTTGGACTTATGCACCAGCTAGAGGATCAAGTTCTATGTGACTCTGCTTGATTATTTGATCTTAAAAAGTTAGTGTTTTATTGATAAGAAACTTTTTAGTTCAGATGCAATCAATATTCTTTAAAAAATTAATGATTCATTCTTGTTTACTAATTTGAATACTTTTTATAGGTGACAATATCACATATTTTGTTGGGGCAAATTTCACACCTCATGTGATCACTGTGAATGCTGGTGAGGTATGCCTTGGTAACATATCTTGTCAAAATAAGGTGCATTTGTTGTTTTTTTTTTTTTTATAGTGTTTCCTTCTGTGTTTTTTTTTAAAAAAAATTCTCTGAACTTTTTATTTCTGTCCCCTCACCCAAAATTCATGTGCCTTTCGAAAGAAAATAAATTTGCATAATGGAGGAAAAGAGTTGCTTTTTGCAGTTATCTAATGATTAAAGAAATGTTAAAGTTGGTATTTCCAAATGCACATTCCTCTTCTGATTCCTATTAAATCTTCACTTTTTGTCTCCCTCTTTGTATTGGGGTTTATCATCCCAACTCCCTTCCAATAGGCTATGGTTCCAATAATGGAACAAATTCACCACTACAATTTCTATGATTGCGCTGGTTCGTTACATAAAATATCGTTAATGTTTCATATAAAAACTATGGAATAAATGATGTATATCTGTAATCAAGCAAATATAGAAGCATAGACATACATCCATGTTAAGTGGTTGTAACATTTATCTTTTATCTTTGGGTATTACTTGATGAATGTTAATTGCCCAAGGATTGTGTTTCTTCGTTTTTATATTTGATTTTTAAATTTTGAACAGAATAAATTGCTATTTTCATACATATATATATATATTTATATTTGTATATACTCTTTCTTGATGCTATTGTTAGGGCTGAATGATAGAAGTAAATCAATGGGGATTTTTTATTTTATCAAATATGACCTTTTCTCTACCTTTCAGCTATTATATTTTTGTCTCTCTTACTTTCGTTATGATTGCTATAGGATGTTACAATGAAGGTGATGTCTTTTTCTCAGCAAGGTGCTCGTGCTATCTGCATTCTCTCTGCAAATGGCACTATTTCAAATGTTACCCTTCGTCAGGCTGCTTCATCTGGTGGTACTTTGACATATGAGGTGTGTCCTTTCATCCTCCTATAATGTGAGTTCAAGTGCATAAGGATGAACGAAATATTAGTTACTAGGCTTCCTTGTTTTTTTAGGGCCATTAAACCAATTTAAAGGACTGGTTCTGGTTTACGTCTGAGGTAGAGGGTTAGAAAGCTAATATATGATGTGCTTTGAAGCTTTTACTTTCACTTAACTCTGCAAGAAGGGCAGAAAACATGTGGCATTTTCCTTAAAACTCAGTTTTACATTTATACACTTTAAAATGGCTGTGTTTAGGAGGCTACTCTGTGTCTTCATTTAGACCCAAAAAGTAACATATGATACAATCTAGATTCCCTCAAACATGCTTCTGCCTCTGTGTTAGACGGATGCTTCGGAGTGTGGACAGTTAGTGATCATCATTTGTGTCTTTTTTTTTTTTTTTGGGTCCTTATAGCAGTCAAGTAATAATCTAGGTTCCTTGTTATTTTGTCCAGGGACGTTTCGAGATCCTATCCTTGTCCGGTTCATTTATGCCTACTGACAGTGGTGGAACAAAGAGTAGATCTGGTGGGATGAGTGTTTCTTTGGCAGGCCCAGATGGTCGTGTTCTAGGAGGGGGACTTGCTGGTCTGCTGGTAGCTGCTGGGCCCGTGCAGGTAAAACCGTAATCTATGAAAGATAATAAATAAAAGGTAAAGAACAAAGAAGATGAGGTTTATTAAGTAGTTAAAAACTTCTAATTTGATATATCTATACATAATGTTTGCATATGCTTGTGATGATATGTTTTCAAAAGAAAATTCAGGCATTTGATATTGACATAAAACAATAAAAAATCAACAGTTCCTGTATATATATATAAACAACTAAATGGTTAAATGTTATAGCAAAGGATATGGACTGGCCAGTTGGACAAGACTAGCATATGTACAATGACTCATTCTCTAAAACCTTCTTTCTCAATCGTTTTCGAGTGAACAGGTTGTTGCAGGTAGTTTCCTGCTAGGTCACCAGCAGGAGCAGAAGCACAAGAAACAGAGAACCGAGCCTGCAGCAGCTGTTGTTGGTCCTACGGTTATGCATTCAATACCTTCAGAAATTAAGTTGTCCTATGGTGGAGTCACTCCAATTCTCACCTCTCCGTTCCTTGGAGACAGTTCAGGTACTTTGAACCCTATTCATGGCTATAGAAATTCTGGTGTCGACAATAAATCATCTTCAGCTGTAGAGGAATCAACAGGCCCAAGTCTATCACAGTGTGAGGTTTCCAGTTGATAAATTATGCATGCTGGAAGCTTATTAACCATCATTTTCCTTTTATGTGGACACCGAAATCATTTAGGCTCCCTAGTCAAACTTCTTCAAATACAATATAAGCTCATTGGCCTCTCACTGATGGAAAAGTAGTTTAACATCATGATGTTTTTAACCCATAATTGTACTCTGGTCTTGTTAGCTTTAGGTAGGATTTCTAATTGTTAGGATCAGTATCCGGCTTTCTTCGTGGAGTACGGTGTATCGTTTAGTGTTTATCTTGACTCGTTGATGCAAGATTTTATGAATGATTGAAGCCTGGTGTGCCATTCCTCAAATTAAGTGCCCTGTATCCGGATGACCTGAAGTTTTAAACGCATCTTATTTTTATTATGGTTTGTTGAAACTAAAGATAATCAAATAATGAATTGCTACATTTCCAAATGATTCAAAGAATTCCACGTCCCACAATTTCAACTTTTTTTCCTTTTTTTTTTTTGGTTACAAAGGATGCTACAGACAGAGGTTATAGACTTTGCGATTTGAGTTCCGAACTTATGTGATGCTATTTATAAGGATAATTGAATGATGTCACGCGATCAAATAGAATTTATTATAGTTTCATAGATATTTGACCTTTTCGGGGCTTGATTTTAAGGGTTTCAATTTCATCATGGCTAGTTGGGTACTCTGTCTCTGAAATGCTAAGTTGATTTCTTTCTTTGGGTCAAATATGCTTTCTGTGACTCAGTCCATATTTGCTGAAGATTATGCTCGACAAAAGGGAATAATAAAAACAATAAAGCTAGGCCTTATGTGAAATTACATTATCAAGTTAATAAATTAATATGTCCATTTTTATTATTTCACTAAATTGGGATTGAGGATTAGCCCAAATGACTCCTTTATCCTAACCAATTTTCTAATTAACATATTAGTTTAGTAGTCAAGAATGCAGCATTTGGACAGCATAAAGAGAAATACACCGCTTCTGATCTCAGCATGAGAGTCAGAAGCAAGAATATAACCATGAGAGGGATATCTATTTTGTTGTTCTCATTATCATTCAAAACTAGATTGCAACTGTAAGAAAATGGAAAATCAAAAACCCATTGGGGGTCATCCATGTTCATAATCATGTTATGCTAATTGAACATGCTGACTTCAACATTCGAATCATTTGTACAAATTAAGGTACATGGAAGAATCTATAATGAGGGATGGGGCGGAATGAAATTTCAAAATCTGGTAAGTGTGGCAATTTTTTTTTTCCTTTCCGGATAAACATCTTGGCAATAAGCTTAGGAAAACTTGGATTTGTTGGGGAAGAAAATTGCAAAATCCAGATGTTGGTTTTTGGCTTCTGACGCCTGAACAGAATTGGCTTAACATCACAAGGCAATTCCTATGCTCATATTTTCAATGCAAACTAATGTTCCTTGTTTACCATTACCAAGTCGCATGATGGAATTATGTAATATTGGATGATTTTCAATTCAAACTCAGGACTTCAAACTACCATTACTCGAACAATAGATCAGAAAGATAAATCAAAGATGGAACAACAGCTTAAAGTTTAAACAAAAGCTTTAAAAAATAGCCGGAAGAAGTGAGAACAGGCCCTAGCTGTATCACCTTTTCCTCTTCTTGTTTCCTGCAACACTGCCTTTATTGAAGCCTCTAAGATCATTAGTTGTTTCGGCAGTGTTCTGCTTCTTCAAACCTTTCCTCCCTCCAAATCCAAACTTAGAATTTCTGAACTCCCTGTTTTTCTTATTCTTATTACCCTTTCCACCAGCACCTTGCTTCACCTTCCCTCCGGAGCGATCCCCCGGAGACACCCCTGGCCTTTTCTTGCTCGACCTCTCAAATGCTTTACCATCTTCGAAACCCAAGTCCAGCACACTATCTTTTCCACCTTCAAAGCCACTCTGCTGCCTCTGCTTCCTCCACTTCTTAACTGACTCAATCTCTTGTTTTTTCTGCTTAGCTCTTTCTTTCAACTTCTCAGCTTGAACCTCTTTAGCAATTCTCTTGGCCTCCCTAGCCTTCCTCCTCTCTTCAGCCTCTTCAATCTGTCGCTTCTGCGCTAAAAGCCTGCCCTTCACCTTCTGCATGTGGGCATCTGTCTTAACCATCTCCGCATAATAGTCAGGCGGCCTAAGGAAAGGTAGCCCCATCGACTGAAACTTCTCAAACGCCAACCTCGTCCCCTCCAATGCCTGGGTATAGAAAGCAAGCTCTCTTGCCAGGTCATCATTCACATCCACCTCTTTCTCTTGATCAATATCAAGGGATAGCTTGTGCATCCAATCAACATTTTCCGGCCAGCTGATATCTTGAAGGTTCTCAATGAGGCCTTCTCTATTGTATATAGAATTCTTTGAAGGCTCAGCCAACTTCACATCTTCCCCTTCTGATTCTGACTCAGATTCAGACTCTTCCTCGCTAAGATCATCCATTACGTCATCATTATTGTCCACGGCATTCTCAGCTAGTAAGCTTGATTCTTTACTTCGAAGCCCCATTGCGTAAAACCTGCCATCAAAAAGGGGGAAATCAAAAGGCCGTAAGGATGCATATAGGATTGGGTAATTTTTTTTCACAAATTTCTTTTATTCCCCACATAAAGCAATCAAAAATCAATAAGCGACAAGGCAAAAAAATACGGATAATCATAAAATTTCTGTTAAGCAGGTGTAAAGCATATTCGCAGCAAAGCTAAGTATAGGATATCAAATATAGCGAAACATTTTCCAACAAAACAATCAGATAGGGGGAAAAGAAAAAGAAAAGGTGCCAACCGTTGCCAAAGTGTAAGTAAGAGCACAAGACAATCTAGACTTACAGCAAGTTAGACAATTTCGAAAAAGAAAATTGTGACGAAAAGAAAAAATTGAGAAGAAAATACCTCCCTCAGAACCTCGGCAAAACCCTTGCTGCTCACTATCTAGATTCCTGGTTAGGGTTTTTAGTTCTTATTGGTTTTAGTTTCAATTAGGGTTGGGTTTTGGGCCAAATCATTCAAGGCCCAATTATGCAGCCCAGAACTAGATTGAAAGACCCTAAACTAATTTCAACCTAAAACGAAAAGTGAAAGACAGTGTTAAGACCCAATTTGTTGCTCAGTTTAAATCCATGTATAATCATAGTGAACCCATTATTCATAAGAACTCATACCGGAAAGAAAAACTATAAAATATTTAAAGCATAAAACTTTTAAAATAATTTGTTTTCTCTTCTATTAATTCTTCTATTTAATTAAATGTTATTTTGGAAGATTTACAATTTAAAATAATTAATAAAAATAATCAAATACAAAAATTTATCTAACTTATATTTTAAAAAATTAAAAAGTTTGCATTTTAAGACATGGAAAATATATATATAAGTATTTAACAAATAAATTATAACAATGATCTTTTAAATATATATATATTCAATAAATTTTAATCCCACGACAACATTTGGATAATCCACTAATATTTATGAATTTCGAATAGTTTATATAGTAGGTACTGAGACAATCTTCAACCGCATTACTGGACTAAGCGGGTCAGTTAATTTTAAACTCAAATTAATAAAATTTAAATTGTGATTGTGGTGACTTTCATCTTCAAAAGTCAACTGAATAAGATTATATCAAAAAAATATTTATAATACGTTTGGTTTCGTAGAATAAAATAATTATTTTATGAGAATGAATTAGAGCTAAAATTAAATAAAATAATTATAACAGTAATTTGACTTTAATGTTTGAATCTCCTAAATCAATTGCTTATTATACTTAAGATCAAAATAGCCATTTAATGGGTTGGGCACTAAATGGTTACTTTAGAATTTCACAGAATAAAGTTATAACTGATTATTTTGTAAATCAAATAACTGTATTATTGTAACATGTTGAATAAATCAATAATGAAATAACTATTACGGGCAACCAAATATGCCGTTATCGTAAATCCATTAGATGACTTTCGTTCTTTTAAAATAATGGTTGAGTTGAACGAGTCATTTCAGACTGCAAAAACATGTTTACTGGAGACATTAAAAGTAAAGAACCAGAAATGCTAAGGAATAACGTGGGATCAAATTAGATAAAATTGCTTGTAATTGAAATAAGATGAAAAGTAAAAGGTAAAAGTAAAGGTAAACTTGATCGCACTTAATTGAAAATGAAGTAAATTCTGATTGCTTGAGTGTTTTTACATGTAACCAAACTAAGAATCTGATGCTAATCGCTGAGAAATCACTTTCACTTTTGAAAAGATTTGAAAATATGAAAAATATAGTATAATAACAAATTTACACCTTAACCTAGTATTTAATTATTTATAATATATGTCGATAACCAAGAGCCAACACATGAAAATTTGAAAATCAAGACTTGCCCTAAAAAATATTACTTCAGAAAATAGTCCAAAATTAAACAAACGCTTACCATTAAAAAAATAGAAAGTTGATGATTTTTTTTTTGTAATTTTAAGATTTAACGTTAGAATTTTCTAATTTTGAGATTTGATTAATTGATAAAATATAATTATATGATTCAATTATAATATTACATAATTTTGGGATTTAAAGAGATGATAAAGTATGCACTTTATAATATTATATATTTGCATGATTCAATTATATTTGTATAAATATGTATGAGAACTTGAATAAGCCCAATTTAGCCCAACACTGAAGAGAAATTATGGGCCAGATGGGGTGTCTTCTTTTCCACACAAAATACAAGGATTTGATCATCGAAAGAAGACAGAAAAATGCCGGTAGCCCTTTTTTTTTTTTTTTTTGTTTTTTTTTTCCAACTTAAAAGAAAAATGTTGGCCCAAAAAATAAAACTAAAAGGTCAATTCAATTCAATTACCACTGTTCATGCTCTCCCCTTAGGTTTTTTTTTTTTTTTTTTGTTTTTTAACTTTTTGATCTTTTTGCTATTAGTATATCTGTTCATAAACAGATTAATTGTTTGGCTTAGTAGGTGTTCTTTGTCTGGATCGAATTTTAGATATAAAGTTTAACTTAAATTATTATTTAATAATAAAATTTTTATTTAAATTTAATTTTAAAAATATATAAAATATTAATATAAAAATAATAATTTAAATTTTTAAATTAAATTAAATTAAACCCTATTTAAATCTAGATAAAAATTTAAAAATTTTTCGATCTATGATGCAGCTTTACTTCCCAGACACCTCAAGTGCTACACGTGTTTAGTCTGTGTGTGTGTGTGTGTGTGGATTATTGAAATTAATAAAGAAAATTGTTGGCTACAATTGCCCTCACAAAATAATATTTTCAACATTTGATTCAGACTTGAGCGTAGTTTTTTATTATCTCAACTCTATTGTTTTGGTCCTTTTATTC
>JBBYHO010000018.1:765211-782877 GCA_038382025.1 Adansonia gregorii
TGAATCTCTTATAAGGTTTGCAGCACTTATATCTTCAATATATCCTAATCCTGGGGTAAGTTTAAAGTTTTCAACATATACTACATCAGCTACTCTGTACTCTTATAATATAATATGGCTATAAAGCAAAAATATGGAAAAACCCAAAGCTAATTGATTTTTTAGAGAGTGGACTGGAAATATTTACTTCAACAAATGAAATAAAATGTGAAGGGAAAGGAAGGGAAGATTATACATATGACACTTTTTTAGAATTCTAATCCGTAATTCTCTTTTTCTTTGCAGCACTACCCTGAAAATGAATTTTTTGTCAAATTCAACGCTAACAAAATAAATCTATTTTTTTAAAAAAAAAAAACCTCTAAAATTTATTTATGCAAATATGATTATTTTAAGGTTGATTTAGCAGATTTGCCGAAAAACATAACTGAATAAATTGTTTAACTCATGTAACATTTCAGGGAGCTAGGTTTCGAATAATTAAATACAATACAATGCAATACAATATACAATATAATCCAGTTTGGGACTTTTGGTGACGAAGTAGTACTGGATATTTTACGTGCAGGCAACTTTTTAATGAGCATATCTATCTCGTTTAATTTCTATTAGTTACATTAAAATTCCTAGGGAATTTCGTTTATTTTGTAATTCTTTCCATCTTGTCTATGCAAATATTTTTTGAACATAATGAACTTAGAAACTCGATCTTCGATCACGATAGCAGAAACTGACTAAAAAATACAAATTTATAAGTGAGTGTGAAGATGATATGGTGGAAAAAAAATACATGGGTCTGAGAAAAGAAAGAATTAAAAGAGAAAGAAATTTGAAAAGAATACAAAGATGCTGATAAGAAAAGAAGGAAAGAATAAAGAGATAGAAAATAAGGGTCGGAGAAATCAGAGTCTGACATGGATGTTAAGTGCTGACATGTTAACAAATACCTCATTTTGATAAATAAATAAATACAGAAGTACACTATTTTAAGAATAAAGATTTTTAATTACCTTGGTTTAGGAAAAAAACTGCAGTTCAATATTAATGATTAAGTTCCAACATTGACTAATCCAAGCAATAAGAGGGAGAGGTCGACGTGTTCAAAATGAATTATGATTCGTCTTGATTCCGCCATTGGCCTACCAGGATCTTCTTGATCTATGGTTAAAAGCAAATCATCTTTCTCTGCATGGATGTCTTTGACATGGTTTTCGATATACCGACAAATTTTTTTTTATGGATAATAGAATGCACAGGATCAATGGTTGTTTTTGAGAACACTGCATTTTGTGAACGAAGGACAATATATATTTCATTGCCTGCTGCTGAATAATATCCTGAATGGTTCTTGTGACAGCAGCGTGAGGTTCTGAACTCCCCAAGTGTGTTGGTGGTCAAATTTGCATTGTCCTTCAAAAGCAGTTGTACGGCTACCAAATTTTTGGTCTGAATAGTACTTTTCTTTAAAAAAAATAATAACGGAATGGTATTTTTTCCCTCAAACAAGGGTTTTGAATGTAATTGATCCCATAAATGTCCAAGCCCAGTATAAGATAGCTTTTGTCATACTTTATAGCCAAAAGTCGCGATGTTTATCATAGGAAACGTAATTGTTAACTATAATTTACGTTTACTAACATGCAAACCCGTATTATGCTATAAGCAGTTTTTTTTTATAAATTTTATATTAGTTACCTATAGATGTTAATTTAAATATTAAATAATTTAAATAATCAAATAGAAGTTTTAAGGAATAAAGTAAGTTGAATTAAATTTTTCAAAATTTTCTTTATCTAGCATATCGTTATTTTTTACTTTTCATTCTTTATATGCCATTTTGACTAACCCACCTAAACACAAATCTATCTCGATTTTGATAGAAAAATCGACAAATCAAAAAGGACCAACCCAAACCCACAAATGACCAAAATCTAAAATAACTCAAAGTCGAAATCGCCTCAACCTGAATTCACCAAATGTCTTAAAAAAGAAATGACCAAACCCGATAAACCTGAGTGTTAAATGTATTTGACTAAAATCGATCAATTCAAGTATTAAACCTGTCATAATGAGCCAAATACGAATTCGACCGCTAGACATAAAAGGTAAGAGTCACTACTGGTCTTTTTTAAAAGTGTGATTAGATCACCTATATGAATCTATTCTTTTTAAGGTTACCCTAAGCTTGATTGAGGCACCTTAAAGGAATAGGTTTTGGTCTACGTTCATAACTAGATTCGGGAGTTTGGTTATGTGTGGGGAAAGATCGGCACCCTCACAATGCCTGTCACTCCTAGTCCACTCCTAGTCATTCCCCACATGTCAGTTATTTACACTAAATCTGTAGAGCAACTCAATCTTGGCTCGGTAGTTGAGTTATAAATTTGTAGTCATAATTCCATGGTATAGCTTTGTTATCACGATAAAGGAATGAACTTAGAACATTTAAAGTAAGGACAAGCTTGTTAATTGAAGCAGGCTTTGACTTCTTTTCATAGTAAAATGTTACCAGTTTGACCTAAAAAAATAGCCCTGATGTTGCCTCCTCATCAGTAACATTTTTCAAGTTATTCTTAAGATCTTCAAAGAACTCCACTTGGAATGAATCCGTTAATCATTGACCTCTTGTCGAAAATAAATGCACTATTGAATCGAATGACCTGTAGCTCCCATGTGGTACTTGCATGTCTTTAAAGGGATCATATGTCCCATGATAAGTACTTACATTTGTTGGCACAAGGCAAATCATATCAGCTTTGACTAGAATGTCAAAGATTCGCCTTCACAGGGTTGTAATATCCTCCACACTTTTTTTTCCAATTCTTGCCTTAGCATCTCCAAGGCATTAACTGCAGGTACATCATTATTAGGCAAAGAATTGCCATTGACATTTGGCTCTTCCTTCTTTTCAAAGTTTATTAACCCGACTTTAATTAGGCCTGGCACCTTATATTTTAATGCAGTGCAATCTTTAATGGAATGTGTAGCATTTTCTACATGGTAATCACATCGAGAATTGGGATTGTACCATTTGGGGTATGAAGGTTTCATGGGCTCAAGGTAACAGGTGCAATTAAATGGCTCTTGATAAGGTCTGGGAGTAATTTAATGTAGGTTATAGGGCTGGGTTAATGGAAGTTCTTTCTTGATAAGGTCGTGGTGCTCTTTAGTCATTTGGTAATTGGGACGATTGAGCTAGTTGAATCACAGGTCTTGTTGGTGGGATAGGTGCTCGAGGGCGAAAAGTTGGCTAGAAAGTAGGTGATGATATAGGTGGGTAGGTATAGGTTATGTTGTTTGAACTTGAATAATAGGTTTGGAGGGTAGGATATGGACTGTAACGTGTAAATCGTCCTTGTGATCCTCTATAAGTAACTACTTGAACCTTAAAATTTTTTTCTTAGGAACTCTTTCTTTTTTAGCCCCAGATGTTTCTTCCGCCTCTAATTTTTCGTTCTTAATATCATTCTCAATAATTTCTCCTGAGATTGCTATATCTATAAAGTTTTTCGTGGTGTTCCCTATCATTTTTTTCATAATAAAGAGATCTAAGAGTACTAATAAACATCATGATAGTTTCCTTTTCAGTGAAAGGTGGTTGAACTTGTGCAACTAGATCACACTACCTTTGAGCATACTCTTTGAAACTTTCTATTGGCTTCTTCTCTATTGCATGCAATGCCATCCCATCAGGATCCATATCCACAATATGTTTATATTGTGAAATAAATGCCCTAGTCAATTCTTTTCATGAACAAATGCAATTTTTGTCCAATTGTACATACAATTTGGTAGCTGAGCTTGTGAGGTTATCCTAGAAGACATGAACAATCAACTTGTCATCATTTGCATCAGCTGCCATCTTCCTACAGTACATTGTAACATGTCTCACAGGACAAGTAGTGCTGTTATATTTCTCCAAGTCTGGAGTCTAGAACTTTGGTGGGATTACAACATCAGGTACAAGACAAAGTCCCACAGCATCTATGGATAAAAAAAAATCAATTCCTTCCACAACTCAAAGTCATTATTCAAGAAGACTTATTTTTTATGACCCAAGGTCTTCCTTTACTTCCTCTTCATTAAGATTTAACTTTCTCTATTCCTCTAGGTCATCTAGATTAGGAACCTGAATTAAGTCATTTGGCTTTGCCCTATCATAGAAACAGTTTTAAGATATGCAGTAGGGATTTCCTCACTAACTAACTTGTACACAAGATTTTGGCTTGGGTTTATGTCCATTTTCCTTTTCCTCTTGTTTATTTCTTTCATCATTTGCATCAATTGAGCTAGTTGCTCTCTCATTTCCTCTTGGGCTTTCTCCACTCTCTCAATCTTGTTAGATTGCTCTTTAGCCTTGATTTTTACTCGTGATTAGGTACTGTAATGGTGCAGAGCAGATTGCTCTGTGAATTTCAATCAACGAGCTATCTTTGAACATTTTTGTTACCAAAATGCTGAGAAGTTAAGGTATCATGCTTCTAAGTCCATTATCAAATAGTTATTAATATGAATACATTAATGAGTTATACAAAAAGGAATATTTGCCACATAACAATTATTAATAACAGAGAAACTTTATTATTATTCTCAATAATGCTCTAAATAAGATCCATGAAAATAAAGCCTAACAACTATGGCCTCCAAACAAACTTCATTACCCCCTATAATGAATTTGAGCCTCTTCTAAGAGTTCAAATAATTTCTGGCCATGAGGTTGGAACGAGTGCACACTCGTCTTCAACTCATTGATCTAATCATGCATTTCTTTCGTGTTTTGGGCATCAACGTGAATTTGGTTGAATAAATGCCTAAGATGTAGTTCTCTTCTTGAACTTGTGTCTTAGGCTTATTTATATTCTTCTTCTAACCTTTTAAGTCTACGGGTTAACCTTTAACACCTTTTCTCCCATCTTATACGTTTTATGTATGCTTCCTTGTTTTCCACCCTCATATGCTCGAGCTCCAAAGTCTTTTGAGTAGCCACATCATCAAGTTCTTTAAATGCATTCTTCCATACGTCGCATTCTTTGTTTAGCTTTTGAATCCTCTTATTTTGCTTAGATCAATTTTTTTTCTAGTTTATCATCTTCTCTTGTAAGTTCTTGTTTCTTGCTCTACCTCGTCTTTCTCCTCTTGTAGCTTTCTCTTAGCCACTTCTATTTTTATCATAGGGTTAAGAGGCATAACTTAGACCAAATGATTGACATTATCTTCAAGGGGTAACACTATGTCCTTGGCTAGCTTCATGTTCCACACCGAATATTTAGGAGAGGTATTATTCAAGAATTTCCCTCCCTCCACTTGAATTGTTTTCTTCCAAGCTTTAATGACATCTTTTTTTTTTTCTTAAAGCCCCTTTATCTATGTAAGCAAAGTCCATCTAATTAAGCCGATGAGTCATTGGAATAAACTGCTCGTAACTTGCTTGCCTTTAAACCATAATTGGTGCATAATTAATAACTCCCCACAAACCTAGAAGTGACACCCAAGGCCAATCTCCACATTAGAATGCAGTTCACTTATGAAATGTCCAAGAAGCCTTATACACCACATCTCGACTTATCAATTTTCTCAAGAATGCTACCCATTTAATTAATCGTATCAAACTTTGAAACACGAACACAACACGATTTATATTCATGTTACATGTGACACGACACGATTATGACATGATTAAAATTGATCTGTTTATACCTAATACGAAACGACATGATTATAACATAAATAACACAATTAATACGAATAACACAAAAACATGATTAAGACACAAATTACTCGAAAACATGATTAGAACATGAATTAACACGAATATTGTCAACCAACCTACCCATCAACTTTCTTTTCCCTCCGTTTTCAAGTTGTTTTACTTTGTAATTGTTTAATATTAATTAATACTTCATATTTTTTAATTACAAATTTATTATTTACTACTAATAATAATGAGTTAATAACATACTAAAAATGTATAATCATATTAATAATTTAATGAGATTAAATTACGAAACCTATTTTACTATTAATTAATAAAATTAAGCTTATACTTTAATTAATTTATAAGATGATGATATATTATTATTATTATATATATATATATAACATTTAAGTAATTATTTATAAACTATAATCATAATATATTAAAAATTTATATGAACAAATCATGTTAGTTACATTTAACCTTTATCATAACAATTATATTATTACTAATAACTAAAGTAAAATAGATATTGATTAAACGCTTAAAATAATTTTTATATATTAACTAAATTTTTTAATTAAAAATTTAAATAATATTTATAGGTTTTATATATATATATTATACAATTATATTGAAAGTGTTTTATATATAAATTTATTAATTTAAACGTGTCTACCTGTTTATGACACAGTTAATGTGTTAACATATACAATGAACACAATTATATGTTTACAATACGAGCGTCTTAATCATGTAAACAAATAGATATGACACGATTACACGTTTACTACACGACTAATTAATCGTGTCATATCTGTGTCTTACACGTGTTATGCGTGTTTTACACGATTTCGTGTCATAAATATGTCGACACAATTATGACATGAAACATGATTACATAAAACTCATACACAATTAAAATATGTCGTACACATGTATTTTCGTGTCGTGTTAAAAATTGTCACGTCTAACAATTTTTTACTCATTGACTGTATATAAATTCTATAATATTATCAATGTGTTAAATATAATTTGTGTATACATATATACACATACATATGTAAAAGAGAAGTTAGTCTTCTAATGCAATGAAATTGCCATGCATTGAATAGTCCAGTCCACAGGCTTAATCTAGCAGAAGTAAGACAACGACTCAGCTAGCCAGCACGATCAGAATACCTATTGTTTCTACCTTGACAGATGACACAAATGCAGTCATCAATTGACCCTTTGTTTAATATAAGCTCCACCCATCATATAGATTTCAGTGCACCACTAGATTCCAAGTATGTGACTCTTTTTAGAGCCCTAAGGAGCATCAATCAAATTCTGTCAGTCTCAACCAACCTTCAGCAGTAACTTGTGTATGGGGTTAACATAGTCACAACATGACACAACGATTAGAATCATCAACTCCTGAACTGATTGCTCAAAATACAAAATCATATATACAAAGAATCATAAAGAATAAAAATGCACTTTTTAGCTGACTTTCAGTTGACCTGATACTGTCACATGTTATCAGACCATAGCAATGATATTTGGGGTGATGTTAAACCCTAATACTTGCAGATGACTATGATCTAAAGTGTAATACCAGTATAACCAGACTAATGATAACATGGGATGGTCACCGTAATCTGTTATGAGCTTCAATGATGGAAACTTTCTCCTACAAAAAAACCAAAAAAATGATATAATAAGTATATACGTCAAGATGCTTTTCCCAGAGCAATATTCAACTTTAGTTATTTTGACAATGCCTACATCGAAAGTGGTTGACATGCCATATTTCCGGTAAATGCCAAAGCTGTTATTTGTGCAATTATGCAATTATGATTTAAAGCTGAAAACAATTAGAAGGGCTTCCTACATTAAATAAATTTAAGTCCACTTTAGCTAGCATGCACCAAATACTGCTCTCTTAATATGGGCCTTCGCCCGAATAGTAGCGTGAATATTTTGTAGACAAAGTGTAGATGGGTGCAGTGATAACATTACAGATGTCAAAAGAAGACAATTTTGCATATTTAGGTTCAAATTTGTTTCGATGGAAGTCAGTAAGCAAAGGACAAGGTTGGTGATTTAGAGGTATTTCATGATGATCCATCTTTGTATGCAAAGCTCTGCATGTGTGCATATGTGAGAATAATGTATATAAGTGAAGACAGAAGAAAGAAAAACCTCATTTTGTGAGCTGCTTTCTGGGGGAAACCATTGTAAAAGGACACCCAAGTTCATGACATTTGGTATCAATTTGAACAGAAGAGGAGTTGTTACCTGCAGGCATAATTTGCTACCATTAATGTTGCAGTGCAGTCTTCAAAGCGTACAGATCAGGAAACCATTGCAAAAGAATTCCCAAGACAGGGGATAAAGAAAAGCATGCTATAAACCTTCAAAATGTAATTTACAGATCAGAGAAACCTACCAGACTAAGAGCCGTTGTTCCAAGAAGAAGAAGATACATCTTTCCCTTCATCATCAACCATGAAGTCAATAATTGCAACAAAACAATTACAATATGATGAAGTTAAGACATGCTCAAACAAAATAAAAATATAAGTTACTAGAAAGTCTGAAGTGTAAATTGCAAGAATATTTTAACCCTATTGAGATTTAATTGCAAAAATGCATGCATATAAATGGAATTTGTCGCAACTATTTCATGCATAATTGACGCAGCACAAATGGTTAACATTCTTGTCTGTAATTAGTCTCTTTGAGAAGAACCCCCCCCCCCCACCCCAACAAGCGCACCCACTTCAGAAATAAATAATAAAGAACCAGACTTCAAGCTTCCTAGTAATGACGTTTTCAACTGACCGTATTTTAGCAAATAACAGCATCCAGGGTTAAATTTGCATATTTTGAACGTACAGATTCTCAAATGATTTTTGCATATTAATGCAACATATTTATTCTTACCTCAATCACAAATTATGATGTAAACGTTGGGCGATATAACATTTCTAATAGTTGGCAAGGAAACCGGTTAAGTTTCATTTGATTTAATTTTGTAAAAGAAACTAATGTGAACATTTTAGTGAAAAATTAGGAGTTGACATATTAAAACCTTCCTGCACCAGACAGTATTTACATTTGTTAACCAGAATATCATCCAGCCACTGAAGACCAATAAGTACATTTGGGCACTCCTCACCTCAGTGATTTATATATACGAAACATTTCCTTTTTATTTTTTAGAATTATGAAACATTATTTCGAAAACAACTACAAGGGCATGATATAATAAGAAGAATGATCCAAGGATAACGAGATCAATTATCAAGAAACAAGAAAAAAAACTTTAATGTAGACATGCACAGACAAAAACATGCACAATTTCACAGGCCAAGAAAGAGAAAGGTACCTCAACAAGATGAAGATTTGAGGCACGACTCAGAAGAACAAAAGCAAATTCCCCAATTTGAGCAAGCAACACTCCAACCTATATCATAGATGTACAAATTACAAAGGATGCACAAATTATGCAATGAAAACAAGATGCTATTTGTGCATAGGAGTGCGCAAACAAACTTACATGGAAAGATGTCCTGACACTATATCCAAAAGCCTTAGCAACCACAGTAGCAACAGCAGTCTTAACGACAATAACTAGAATAACAGCTGCCAGTAATATATCCACATGGTTCCACAGAAAATGTACATGTATGAGCATCCCAATACCAGAAAGGAAGAGAGCTGCAAATAGATTGCGTATTGGTTCCACCTAAAAACATTTTATCATTCCTGTTAGAACAGAAACATGACTCAAACAAAATCTTGCATAAAACAAAGAAATGCAGCCACTTCACCCACTTAGTCTATTTCAGACTCAATCTCCTATTACACACTGCATATTATCCAATGTCTATAAACACATGAACCACTAGCATAAATTCAAAAAGTATGAACCCAAAACTCAAAATACAATAGACCATTTGCATTTAAAGATTTTCGTTCATGCCCCAGCGGACTAACAATGTAAGACCTAAAGCAGACAAAATAAGAAAACCAAACAAGCTAACCCTTAAAAACTCTCAAGAGACTAATTGGAAAGCTAAATAGTGTAAGTCCTTCTAGACAAGGTTAAAAAGATAAATAAAGACATAGGTGAGGGGCCCTGAGAATAACCAGTGATTACCTGGTCTAAAGTATGCTGTGCAAAGTCAGTAGTAGATATCATAACCCCAGCAACAAAAGAACCCAACTCAAGGCTGAGACCCAGTTTATCACTGCACTGTGAAGATTACACAGGTTCAATATTGTTAAAAAGGTGATAGGGAAATTCTGCAAGCAGCGATACAGCAGTTGTAATCATGGCAAGCACAAAACTTACCCAAGCAGACAATAAGCAGAAGGCCACTGCAGCAAGCTGATAAAGTTCATTTGTCTGGATAATAAAATGAAACCAAAACAAACTAAAATTTTAAAATTATTAAAACAAAGTTACATAGAACAAGAGATAAAATGTGTTAACAACTTACATGAGATGATATCTGCAACATTAACTTTAGGAATCGAGGAACAAATGACCAAGACAATAGAGATGCAATGGTAAGATAAATTGACAATACCAACATCCTGACATTGATCACCAGCAAGTGTCAGATTCCAAAATCTTCCATTATGTAAAGTAAACCACAGACAATAGATCAAAAGCTAATTTTGCGAAGAAGGGTAAAAAAGGAAGGATCACAATAAGGAAAAACCGGATGGGTGGACAAACCGAAAGAAACTTACAACTTTCCCATTGAAATCATTCCGTGTAGTAGGCCACTGCTACCACCCAAAACTGGAAGCAAAGCAAATAACAAACCAACAGCACAATCCTGAAATGGCCAGAGGTAAGGGAATGAATGGATATGCAGCAAAAAATTCAATTTTCTGAATCCAAATTGTAATTAAATTGTAGATACTTGATAGGTCATCATTTATCTTCAACCTGAAAAATTAGAGTCCCGATAGTAACTTGACCATGAAGAGCACTAGTGCTATTCCGTTCTACTAAAAACTTCACGACCTGATAAAAATATAAGAATGGATGACAATTAAATGAATAAAATAATAACCAAAAATAGAAGAAAAATACTAGCATCATAAATTATATAGAGCAGTACAACTGCAGTTGAAGACATTGAGAGGAAGGAGCCAACAAATACACCCTCAGACAATTTTGCTCCACATAACTGCAAGATTAAGAGAAGTCTAAATTAATCGTCCATCTTACAGGTGTTCTTAATTGGAAACTTACCCAAAGTGCTTGAAACAGCATACCACTGCAATTATTCCACACAAGCACATAAATATCACAATTTGAAGTAGTCCTCCAAAAACAGCAACCGGTCCCACAACTTTTAACTGCAGCAAGAAGTAGTTGAAACAGCTTCCTTAAAATAAGATATGGAAATTTCTAAGCAAGCTAAAGCATCTGATAAATAAGAATTCATGCCTAAATATCCTACCTTTGCCAAAGAAAACTCTAGCCCAAGAGCAAATAAAAGAAAGACAACACCAAACTGTGCAACAGTTTCGACCTACGAAAGGAGAAATACAATATAATCATAATATGGAAAATCATATCATTGATAGCAAATTTTTGCAAAAATGCATCAGAGAATGAATTTTCAGATGATATTATTTAGGCATTATTAGTTGCTATCAGCTGAATTCAATAATAAATGAAAAGGGAAAAAAAAAACATTTTTGAGTATATCAATTTCGAATGCAAGTCTCGGGTATTTATTAACACAGAGAAAAAAAAGATCTTCAAAGGAAACGTCTTTAACATGGCTTAGAAAGCATGTTACCTCTCCGTAGCAACATCAGTGAGGCCATCTTAATAGTAGAAAATAGTGTATACTCAAACATTAAGGCATATAATATTCTGTTATTAAGAAACAACAAGCTCAAGTTATTAGTAACGACATACCTGTACCATTTCACTAATGAATTTCAAACCCCCTGGTCCAATAAGTGAACCCGCAAGAAGATAGCCCACAATAACCTATCATGCATATAGATTTAAGAAAAGTAAAGATAAGCAACTCCAATTATAGCAAATGTCATGATATAGCTGCATATCAAACTGAAGAAAATGGTAAATGACCATTCAATGCAAGGTGATACAAATGCTAATTCTAGAGATACAAACCGGTTGCCCCAGACATGAAAAGATAATACCACCAATGGCAGCAGAGACTATGACAACCACTAAATCTGATATCAATCTGCACAAGGGTGATACAATATGTTACAGCTTTTTATTTGATGATAAAACAATTTATTAAACCATAAATCTCATGTGGTATAGTCTATAAAATCAAAACTCACTGGCAGTACCAAAACCAAGCCAAGGATAGTTCTCAGTTATTATTGATTACAATGCCACCAACTTATAGTAATATGAAAACCAGAGAATGGACCAGAATAAGGCCAGTATAAAGGAGATGAAGATTGTAACCTCAAATCAACTTGGAGTACTGGATACTTGGATTTTTTATTTGACATTACAAACACATTATCCTATCATCAAATGAGAAAGACAAATTAGAAAGGATTTAATTAAAAGCAAAAGCAATCTAGATAAAACTGTGTTGAAATCCTCCTATACATAAGAGAGAGAGAGAGAGAGAGAGAGACCCTGGCATATATGACCCACCTTTTTGTCAATCAAGGTTGTTGTCTCATCCGAATCTTCATTTTCCAGGGAAAAAACATCTTGAATCTGGAATGATCTTGTGCCACTGTTGAAAATTTTAATATGTGGAAAAAATTTTCAACTCGTTAAAAAAATCTATTTAATAAAATGTTCATTCCTCCAAAAAGAAATGCATTCCCATACTTTGCCTCTTGTGTATCATTTCTCTTCCCCTTCTCATGAGTGATTTTAGCTACAGTCTCCAGTACAGCCTGAAAAACATATCAGGGAGCATCTTTAAAACAAACAACAAAAATGAAAAACTACACAGAAAGCACATAGGTCACTTAGAAAAGAAGGTAATAAAGGGCACATTCTACTTGTAATATGCATGATATCCAAACCCAATCTTTCCTCAATAATTATAGAAACCAATCAGTAGCCCTTACATTGACCAATATTTGGGTACTATGACATAAGCATACAGGTGACCAAGACCTTCAAATTTAAGGCCTACTAAAGTTTGGAAAAAGATGTGAAGAGAACAACTGTAGCAGATATACCTGAGCTCAAGCCAAAACCATAAATCTAATAAAAATTAAAAGAGAAATAGGGTAGTGGCAAAAATATATGCTAGAAAACTGAAACCACTGGGGAAACGTTACAGTCCAGTTTCCTTAGTATCAAAACAATGAAAAAGGATTTCACTTGGAGCAACGGGCTTCAAAGGAGAACCAAACCTACTTGCTGATCAGCTACACTAGTATTGAAACTGCTTGCATCAGATCCTAACAAATGAAAAAAAAAAAATAGAGTATCAGCTAGAAATTATTTAAAGAACCAATAAAGGTTTAATAAATTAACTGCAATTCTTGCATCATACAGACAACTAAATGATCATAGAAGATGCATGAACAAAACGAAATGAAAACTTGAATTTGCTTAATTAAAGAAGCAATACAAGTAAAATCTACAAAAATTATGATAGAAATGAGTGTATGGTTTTTTGTTTTTTTTTTGCAGATTTTATAACCTACAGCATTTTTAATTCTTGTCCGTAATTAAAACAAACTAGTTCTGTTGCCATATTGTTTTTACCTCAGTGTCCTTTTATGAAACTTTATTTTAACTACTCATAGAATAGGTGAGCGCTTTTCCTAAAAGTTTAAACTTAAAATTTAGCCTGCATTTTTTGTTAAATAACAACACCTACCAGCATAAAGATCAAGAATTCAAGATCTAACAGTTGGTTTTTTTTTTTTTTTTAATTCCTGAGTTTTCTCGGCCTATTAAAGGATTCAAACATTTAAAAAGAATTATTATAACACAAAAAAGGAAGCAAAAAAGAGCTAACCTTCAGGTTGCTCATTTTCAGAGAACTCTTTTTCAAGAACCCGATCGAACATTTTGGCGATACTCCCTTCCTTGGTACCCGTCGAAGACGAATTCACGAGGTTACCGTAAAACCTTTCCCGGATCTCCTTATCAGATCTCGCCGCTACGCATGTCCTCGCGTATAACAGTATCAGCAGCAAACAATAAACGGATCCAAGCACTCCACGCCTTGAGGAGCAAATCGCCATCTATTCCGCAGATCCCTCTTATCTCTCTCTTTTTCTTTTTAGTCCTTTCTTCCAAGTTTTTGAGACAAAATTTTTGCAGGAAAATGAAAAAAAGAAATGCAGGAGGCGATGTGTTTATAGTGAGTGGGTTAATTTGACATCTGGACTGCAGAAAGGGAGGTTTATAGATGCACCTTTCGTTCGTTGATTGGGATTTAACCGTCCAGGCGGGATCATATTCATTTGTGACGATTGGAGGTCGCTTGACGCACACACAAAAAATAAAATTAAAAAAAAAATCTTATTATTATTGTAGCATATCCGCAAATTTTATTAAATACGTAAAGTGTATAATATAAAAAAATAATAATAAATTATATTAAAATTTATATAAATATAATATTTTAAATATATTTATATTTACAAGAATAGTAAAATTTGTTGTTATGGAAAATAAGGAAAATAATATGGAAAAATCTTTTTTTTTTTTTGCCATTTCAAAAGTTGAAAAGTTTACTTAGAATTAGACTTCTTTTTTTTTTTTTTCTCAAGATTAGACTTTTATTCAACCACTATTATTATAATAGTATAAATTATTCAACCACTTACAATAGTATTACTTGGTAGGCGGTGCATGTTATTGTAAATTATTACAACTATTATTTTGCACATTCAAGTTATACAAATAAATTTTAATTTTATAATTTATGTTTCAAGGAAAAATATATTTATTATATAATTAAAATTATAATAATCAAATAATTTAATATAACTTTAATTTTGTTATTTATCAAATATAAATATATTTAATAAAATCTTTCAATTAACTTAAAATATTTAATAGATTATAAATTAAGTGACTTTGAGCATATATTTAATTTCAGAATAAATTTGGTCATGGGTAGGATTGAACTTATTTGGGGTATTAACATATTGTAGGTTTACTCATGTTCTGTGTACCTCTTTATATTTATATATGGATAGTCCAAGCTTTTTAAGCTCACCCGTATTATATTTTTTGTTTTTAAATATATTTTCATTTAATTTTCAATAATCAAATATATTTTGTAATAATTTTTTATTAATATTCTTTTAAAAATGTATTGTATGACTTTTGTTATAAAAAATATTTCAACAAATTAACAACTATTAAAATAAAATTTTTATTATTATAAAAAATATATAATTATTTTATAAAAATATAAATTTTGTAATTAAACAACTTATTTGGGTCAAGCAAGAGTCAGGGCTTAGGATTCTTTTTCCAAGGCTTGTTCTATTTTTTAAATGAGTTTTATTTTTTATGTCCAAACTCATTTTTTAAAATCTAATATTTTTATTTAAATTTTTTTAAATATCGGATAAATCTTTGGGTTTGAACGTATAACTTGACCCTTAAATAGATGTACTTAACACCTCAAACTTTATTATAACTCGTTAGTTAACCTTTATCATCGATAATGAATGTTTATATTTATGACCTTTTAATAAGCAATACTTGTAATACATTTTAAGCTTTTAATTTTACATGAAAAACAAAAAGGAAAAATCTATTATAAAATAGAGGTTTAGTTAAAAAAAAGTTTAATTAGACAAACATGATACTTCAAAGATTCGACTAGACAAAAAAAAAATGACATTGTAAGGGTGTAATTGAGTACAATAAAATATATAGTGTGACATTGTAAGTGATAAACTAAAGGATTAATTCATTGACTTTACTGATACAAAGAATTGGATTGAGGTAATACATATCTTACTTTCTTTAAGAAAATTCATGCCTTCAGGGTGTTATATCAACTGGTACAATCAATTTTCAAGGCTTTCGGAATATGGAATGGAACATATTCTTAAATTAATGAGAAAATCTCTCTGATAAGAATTAAGAAACAAACATCTGTAATTAACTTTATCAGCTAAATATTATTAGGGGTCATTGACTATTGAATATAACAACAGTAAATCATATATTTTCTTTTAAGATTTTACTAACAAGTTCTCTCAGAATTCTTTTTAAAAGTTAATTAATATATTATTGAAAGTAATAATTTTGTCTCAATTGCAGTAATTAATAACTTTTTTCATAATTTTTTTATTAAATAAATATATTACTATACATAACAAAATCTTTTCTTTTATTATTATTGTTATTATTATTGAAATATATTATAAATTATAAATTGTAAATTGTTAATACTATTTACCACCAAACCAAGAGTTTATTACTTTAGTAAAAAAATTAATCAATGTTATTTTACATTATTAAACAAAAGGAATTTATTTTTTCTTTTATTGGTCGGCAAAAAATGAACTATCACGATTCACTAAATTAACCAAAATCAAAATCAGATTAAAAAAAATATTGGGAAAAAAGTTTCTATATTTTACCCAGGAAAATAAGAATTGACTTAATTCCTTCCCTCCAAATTAAATTGGCTTCGTGAGGTGATTTTCTTCCAAATCTTTTGGTGTTTTTTAATATCGCAAAAGCAAAAGCATGTTTGATTATTGTTGGCGCGTTGCATCTTTAGGTATGGAGCCGTGACAATGGCATGAGCGATGGGATATCAGTCCACCTGCACGGTGCACGCATGCAGAATAATAATAATAATGATGCAGATTTAAGGGCACCTTTGTCTCCAACTTCCTAGGAAACTTAGGATTCATTATACATGCAACATAAATTAAACTATGATTTGTCTTACAGAAATTGGTTTATGTTTGTTTGATATAACATTATCTGATTAACCCAAAAAAAAAACGAAAATGTGTTAATGGGTTAAACTACTTGTCGAAGTTCATGAATTCAGTTCAGTTTGGATCAAACTTGATATATGATTAATTAGATTTAGATTTAATTTAATCTTATCAAAATATTATTATATTGGTGAAAAATATTTTTATTTGATTTTAATTAAAATTTATTTAAAATATTAAATATTAATATAATATAATCATTTAATATTTAATTATAATATCACTATTTTGATTAATAATAATAATAAATATTTTTAATATTTTGAAGATAAATAGTATTATATTACTATCTCAATAATAAATATGCTTTAATATTAAAATATTACTATTTAAATAACTTTTAATTTCATTATTTCTTAATAATAAAAATATTACAATTATAACAATATAAATTTTGTTAGTAATTTAGTAATAAATATTACTAGTTAATATTTCATATTAATAGAAATAATATTTCGAAGTATTCTATTAATAAAAGTAATTTTATAAAAATTAGTGTTGTTTAAAATATTAATATAATATTTATAATAGTTTAACAAAAAATACTATTAAAACATTACTATTTTAAAAAATTTGCAAAGTAAAATTTCTTTTAATATCAATTGGACTTAAAATTTGCAAAGTAAAATTTCTTTTAATATCGATTGGACTTACATTTTCATGTAAAACAAATAAAAGTTTTCTTTTCTCAAGATCCATACAAATCAAAATTATAATAAATTCAAGAAGAATATGTTTTCTTTGGAATTCACATTTTCAAATTAAAGATAAAAAAAGTTTTATTTCTCAAAACCAGTGGTACACAATTATATTGAGTACAAAGAAAATAATATTTTGTTGAAGTAACTATTAGATTTGTATTCAGGCTTTATTAAAATTATTAAATTAAGATATAAAAATAATGTATCAATATATTTTGATATTAATAATTTTTTTTATTTTCACTTTTGTGCTATAATTATTTTATTATTTTAACACATTTGCCAATGTTTTATTCTTATTATTG